>VMDR010013339.1:0-25126 GCA_007922815.1 Macrotus californicus | reverse complement strand
TTTCATGACTTGGAATACTTCTTGCCAGCCCCTTCTTGCCTGTAATGTTTCTTTTGAGAAATCAGCTGACAGTCTGATGGGCATTCCTTTGTACATTACTATCTTCTTTTCTCTTGCTGCTTTTAAGATTTTCTCTTTATCTTTCATCTTAGGAAATGTAATTATGATGTGCCTTGGTGTGTTCCTCCTTGGGTCCAACTTCTTTGGGACTCTCTGAGCTTCCTGGACTCCCTGGAAATCTATTTCCTTGGCCAAAGTAGGGAAGTTCTCCTTCATTATTTGTTCAAATAAGTTTTCAATTCCTTTCTGTTCCTCTTCCCCTTCTGGCACCCCTATGATTCGGATATTGGAACATTTAAAGACATCCTGGAGGTTCCTAAGCCTCTCCTCATTTTTTTGAATTCTTGTTTCTTCATTGTGTTGTGCTTTAATGTTTCTTTCTTTCTTCTGGTCTACACCATTGATTTGAGTCCCATTTTTCTTCCCCTCACTGTTGGTTCCCTGTACGTTTTTCTTCATTTCTCTTATTGTATCCTTCATTTGTCCATCTAATTTGTGACCAAATTCAACCAAGTCTGTGAGCATCCTGATTACCAGTGTTTTGAACTGTGCATCTGATAGGTTGGCTATCTCTTTGTCGCTTAGTTGTAATTTTTCTGGAGCTTTGATCTGTTTTTTCATTTGGGCCATTTTTGTTGTCTTGGCTCGCCTGTTACGTAGTAAGGGGTGGAGCCTTAGGTGTTCACCAGGACGGGGTGGCCACGTCGCTGTGTAGTGATGCTGTTTGTGGGGGAGGAGACCGAGAGGGAACAATGGCAGTTGCTCCACTCTCTGCCGGCCTTCAGTGACCCTCCGCGCCACCCACAGTCAAATTGGGCCCTTCTGGTGCTGGTTCTGGTGCTGATTCCCAGTGGGTGGGCTTATGTACGCTCCAGGACCCTGTGGGTCTCTCTAACGAGCTCCCCTGCGAGGCTGGGAGTTCCTCCCGCTGCCGCCCGCTTCAACCCCCACAGGAGTTTTCAATCAGAGGCTTTGAGGCTTTTTTCCCCCGGCCTAGAACTCTGGGTTGCGGGGCCTGTCTCACTCCCCAGTTGTTCCTCCCGGTTTATCCTCACAAGGGAGTGGGACGCCCGGTCTGCAGCTGCCACCTCTCCTGGCCAGCCGCGCCTTTCCCAGATCCGACAGCCACCGCCCTGCCACGCGAGTCCTCTCCACCCCTCCTACCGGTCTGGATGTATGTTTCTTAATTTCTTGGTTGTCGGACTTCCATACGATTCAATTTTCTGTCAGTTCTGGTTGTTTTTTGTTTTAAAATTTGTTGTTGTCCTTCTTTTGGTTGTGCGAGGAGGCACCGTGTGTCTACCTATGCCTCCATCTTGGCCGGAAGTCCTTGACTCATGTCTTAAAACTGATATCTGGACATCTATGTGCTAGGCACTGGGGAATTATAGAAAAGAGACAAGATGTCACGCACACATGCACACAAATGTACATGTATATGTATGTACATATGTAAGTAAATAATGTATGTACATATACATAGGTATATACATACAGATTGTTCAGTCCTCCTTGAAATCGATCCTCTCACCTGCTATGTGTAACCCCAAATACATCTTGAACCTTCCCACTCCCAGCTCTCTCTACCCTAGTCTTGGCCCATCATCACCTTCTGCAGAGGCTTCTTTAGCAAGCTCCTAATGGTCATTCTATATCCTCTCTTGGCTCCAATCCACTCTTCACAGAGTTCTGTGACTGATCTTTTCCAAAATGACAACTACTCATGCTACTGTGCTGCTTAACATCTTTCAATGGCTGTCTCTGGCATTAGGATAAAGTCTAAATCCTTAAAAATGTTTGTATACATTCATTGAAAAGCTATTTATTGAGTACCTATTGTTATAAACACTGGGTACACAAGCAGTTAACCAAAAGGACAAAACTCCTACTCTTTTTTTAAGATTTTATTCATTTATTTATTTACTTTTAGAGAGAGGAAGGGAGGGAGAAAGAGATGGAGAGAAACATCAATGTGTGGTAGCCTCTTGCACGCCCCCCACTGGGGACCTGGCCTGCAACCCAGGCATGTGCCCTGACTGAGAATCAAACCTGCAACTCTTTGGTTCACAGACTAGTGCTCAATCCACTGAGCCACACCAGCCAGGGCTAAAACTCCTACTCTTGTGACAATTATAAAGATTATATTCTAATGAGAACAGGGAGAGCCAGAAATAAGCACAAGAGAATTATACAGCATGATAGAACAAGATAAGCACCGAAGAGAACAACAGAGCACGGTAAGTAGAAGAGGAATCCTAGGTGTCTGTGTGGGAAGAGGGGAAATTGCAAGCTGATATAGAGTGGTTGGGATAGTTCTCACTCAGAAGGTGACCTTAGAATAAGGAAGTCACAAAAAATTGAAGGATGTGATGGGAGTGAGCCATGTGGGTATCTGGAAGAGCCTTCCAGGCACAGGGTACAGAGTGCAAAGGACCAGTAAGGAGGCCAGAGGAGTCGGAGCAAAAACAACTAGAGGAAATGGGAGCTAGTGGAATCAGGGCAGACATGTATTTTTTTCAAGGAGTTTTGCTATATAGAAGAGCAGATAAATGGAGTGGTGGCTGAAGCAGGAACTGAAACCAAAGAAGGTTTTTGTTTTGTTTTGTTTTTAAGGTGGGAGAAATAATATCTTGATACTAATGGAAATGTTCAGTAAGAAGGGAGAACTTGGGCAATGCCCTTGAGTAGGCAAGAGCGGATTATTAGGTCTAGTGTATAAGGTTGGCCTTAGATAGAAGCACACACTATACAAGGATTTCTCAATTTCTGCACGTTCGACATTTGGGGTGAGGTAATTCTTCATTGTGGAGGGCTATCCTGGGCATTGTTATAATGTTTTGCTGTATCACCGACTTCTACCACCATTCCAGTTGTAACAACCAAGAATGTCTCCAGAAATGATCAATACCCCCCGTGAGGCCAATTGTGCCCACTTGAGAACTACTGATCTGTAGTAACAGGAAGGAAGTACTATCGGAAGACAGTAAGACAACCACTCAACATGAAATAAAAAGACAAAGCTGAATTTGTTGCTTCCTAGAGACAGTGAGAGCCGTGCTGGTCAGGCATGGATGGCTTCAGGCAGACCAGACTGCTAGTCTTATACTGGATTTTGAGAAAGTGGGTAATTCAGGGATTGGTGAACTTTCAGAGGTCTAACCGTGTTGACATCATCTGTAGAAGCGATAACTTGGGGGAAACTATTGCTCACCAGCTGGCCCTCAGGTGTGCTCACTGAGGTGTGTCTCTGTGATTGGCTGATTCTCAGTCAAATGGTTGTCACCGATTGGGCTTGCAAAAGCATATTCTCTCAGGTAAGTTATTAATCAATGGAAATTAAAGCTGGTTATGATTTCTGGCTGTTACCAGGGGAATGTGGAAACAAGAAATTCTCAGTACTCTATATGCTAGTGGATAGATGTGGTGGTGGAAATTTGTGGAAGTTCTCTTCTGATTGTGTTAATTTTTTTGAGTGAAATAGGAAGCCAGGTCCTCAGTAGACAGGGCTAGGCGTAGGTGTTGAAGGGTTAAGGATCGCTGTTTCTCTCTCACATCGAGGTTTCTCTCCCTCTCTTTCTGCCTCCCTTTCCCTCTCTCTAAAAATAAATAAATAAAATATTTTTTTAAAAACTTCCTGCCATAAGGATCCTGAAACACCAATTCAAAAAAACTTATGCACCCCTACGTTCATGGCAGCACTATTGACAATAGCCAGGTGTTGGAAACAGCCTAAGCGGCCATCAGTAGATGAATGAATTAAAAACTGTGGTAAATTTATACAATGGAACACTACCCAGCAGAAAGAAAGAAGAAGGAACTCACACCTTTTGTGACAGCATGGATGGAACTGGAGACTATTATGCTAAGTGAAATAAGCCAGTTGGTGAAAGACAAATACCATATGATCTCACGTATAAGAGGAATTTAATGAACAAAATAAACTAATAAGCAAAACAGAACCAGGGACGTGGAAACATGGAACAGACCGACAGCTGCCAGAAGGGCGGGGGGGAGGAGGACGGGGGACGGGGATGGTGGAAAGAAGGAGAAGGGACTAATCAAAGGACATGTATGAATGACCCATGGACACGAACAACGGTGTGGGGATTGACTGTGGGAGCTGGCGGGGGGTGGGGGGGATGGGAGGAAGAGGGCAAAGGGAGAAAAATTGGGACAACTGTATATAATAAATAAGAATTAAAAAATTCCCAGATTGTTTCACCCATAAATACCTCAAGATATATCTCTTACAAGTAAGAACTTTAAAATACCATAATCACAATGTCATTACCACATATGACAAAACTAACAATGATTTCTTTAATTTTTTAAATTTTTGTTTCATTAGTTGTCCCCATTTTTCCCCCCTTGCTCTCCCCTGCCCTGCCCACACCCTGCCACATTCAATTAGCCCCCTGCCCCATTGTTCTTGTCCATGGGTCCTTTATACATGTTTCTTCACTTGACCTTTCCCCTTTTTTCCCCAGTTATCTCCCTCCCCCCTCCCCTCTGGTTACTGTCTGATTGTTCTTTATTTCCATGTCTCTGGTTCTATTTTGCTTGCTTGTTTGTTTTGTTGATTAGTTTCTACTTACAGATGAGATCATATGGTATTTGTCTTTTACCTCCTGGCTTATTCTCTTCACACAATGCTCTCTAGTTCCATCCATGCTGTTGCAAAGGGTAGGAGTCCCTTCTTTCTTTCCACAGCATAGTATTCCATTGTGTAAATGTACCACAGTTTTTTGATCCATTCATTTACTGATGGTCATTTAGTCTGTTTCCAGCACTTGGCTATTGTAAATAATGCTGCTATGAACATTGGGGTGCACAGGTTCTTTTGAATTGGTGTTTCAGGATTTTTAGGATATAATCCCAGCAGTGGAATTGCTGGGTCAAAAGGCAGTTCCATTTTTAGCTTTTTTAAGGAAACTCCATACTGTTTTCCACAGTGGCTGCACCAGTCTGTATTCCCACCAATAATACACTAGGGTTCCCCTTTTTCCACATCCTCTCCAGCACTTATTTGTTGATTTGTTTATGATGGCCATTCTAACTGGTGTGAGGTGGTATTTCATTGTGGTTTTAATTTGCATCTCTCTGATGGCTAGTGATGCTGAGCATCCTTTCATATGTCTCTGGGCCCTCTGTATGTCCTTCTTGGAGAAGTGTCTTTTCAGGTCCTTTGCCCATTTTTTAATTGGATTGTTTGTCTTCCTGGAGTGGAGTCATATGAGTTCTTTACATATTTTGGAGATCAAACCCTTGTCCGAGGCATCATTGGCAAATAGGTTTCCCATACCATTGGTTCCCTTTTCATTTTGCTGTGTATTATTTAGCTGCATAGAAGCTTTTTAATTTGATGTAGTCCCATTTGCTTATTCTGTCCTTTATATCCCTTGCTCGAGCATATCGGTGAAAATATTGCTGCGTGAGATACCTGAAATTTTCCTGCCTACGTTCTCCTCTAGGACTTTTATGGTGAACAATAATTCTTTAATAGTAACTAATTCTCAGTCCCTATTCAAATTTTGCAAAGGAATGATGATAATGCTTGGCAATAAACTGAAGCTGGCTAAGAAGAGAAGATATAAGGAAAGGTAGTAGAGTTGGGGCAAAGGAAAGGTGGTTACAGTAACAGGTTAAAGGTCCTGGTGAGTGGGAAGATAATTGAAGTTAGGAGCCCACAGAGAGTGAGCTGGAAGGGTCCTGGTGGTCCCACTTTCCTCTGCCCACTGCTCAGTCACAGCAGTCTCCTTTTTCAGTTTATTATATAAGACAAACTCCTTCCAATATGGGAGGTTGTACAATTCTGGACAGATCCCTTTCCCACAGTCTCATGTATTTTTAGCTCCAGCACCTGATCCTCTCAGGAGGCTTTGCAAACTAAGTTAAGTGGGGTCCTCCTCTTCTTCTTTGGAACTCACATAATTTCAAAACCATAGGAAAACATGTTTGTTTGATGCCTAAGTCCACTAACAACTACGTCTCCTGTGGTCACTGCTGTCATTGTCAGCCCCTAGGGCACCGACAGTAGGACACATTCAGTAAAGTATTTGTTGGACAAAGGAGGGAGGGAGTGCTCAATAATGCCTAATGTCAGACTTCAAAACCCATCCGTAATACGGCTTCTAAGGATTCTAAATAATTTACTCCCAAGGGATGATCGCCAATTCCTCACATGTAAAAAGATAATTTAGGAGGGCCATTTAAGTTAATTACTTGAAGACTAAATTGGGCCCCTTCCTGCTTAATTTGGAGAGACAGCTCTCTAAAACCCCCTTCATTAGCCCCCAAATGCTCTGGCATAAAGGAAACGATTAAGACTCGATTCTAAACACCAGAGCCCTCCTGTGGTGATTTGCATCGTTCTAACAGGGCCAAGAAGGGTTGGGCCCCGCGGTCACACTCTGCGCGCAGGTCCCATGGGCACGCGCGGGAGGGCACCTCCAGAGGAGGATGTTAACCTCCCCAGAACGGAAGTTCCTCAGCCGTCAAACCCGCGGGGAAGCAACTCGGCAACGGACCAAGATGGCGGCGCCCAGCGAGGGGCCAGCGTTTGCCGTGGGGGGTGAAAAGAATTGGGGTGCGGTCGTTCGCTCCCCAGAAGGGACTCCTCAGAAAATCCGGCAGCTGATAGATGAGGGGATTGCCCTGGAAGAGGGAGGCACTGAAGCGTGAGTTCGAGAGTCCCCCGCGGTCTGGTGCCGGCTGATTGAACAGGGTTTGGGGGAGTCAGGCCTTGGGGGAATCAGGCCTTGGGGGATCCCCTGCGTGGGTGACTCGGGCGGTGAGGTTGGCTTCGTCCCGGGATCTGAGAGAAACTGGGGTTATTATGCTTGGTCTGCTTTAATACCCTCGGGATGTGGAGGATTTGGCACCAAGGGACGGAATATTGCCATTAAGTCAGGTTTTGAGGGGAAAGAAAAAAGACCGCTAACTGTGCGCACCTGGTATCTCTTAGTTGCGCTTCTTAGCCCGTTTTTTGAGCCGTAGACACCTTTGGCAGCCTGGTAAGGCTTTTGAACCCCTTCTGAGTAACATTTTGTGTATAAGTAAATTACCTAGGATTATAAAGGAAACCAATTACACTGGAATGGAGTTATCAAGGTAGCAGAAAAGGAGTGAGGCAGGAACATGCTTCGTTATTAAAGAGTTAAATAATATCTAGCCGTAGATTTGTTACCTACCATAATTTTGTAGTGATAAGCATAAACAATATTTCAAAATACGTGCAACAATCATAATGTGGTGACAGAACATCTGTAATTTCCGTTTGTTACAAATTCAGAGGTATTGCCGCTGCCACATATGGTTTTACCTATTACCTTTATTCATAGTTGAAGGAAATGCTAAGTTTCAGCTAGAGGTTAGTAAAATAAATGCCATTTTTCCCCCTTCCAAGCTTATGAGTCCTCTGAGTTTTTTCCAAGAACCACACCTCGCTGAGGCTCTCTGTGACTCTCTGAGGAGGATTCTTACAATAAATGTCTTTCTTTTTAGTAATCCTGTTTTTATTAAAATGACTTTTACCTTCAGCACTTCCTCCTTATACCCCTCCCCAGGCACTGTTGAAATGCCGTTCACTGAAAATAAGAGAATTGTTTCTGGCTGATTTTTTTCATGAAATTGCCTAAAGGTCTTTACTTTGATTTGACTTTTCAAATGAGTACGTTTTAGGGGAGGAGTGGGTATCAAGGGTTGGTCCAGGTAGGAGTATCAAGATTGTTTTTTTCTGCTCTTATAAGAATTCAGCCCTGGCTGGTGTGGCTCAGTGGATTAAGCACTGGCCTGTGAACCGAAGGGTCGCGGGTTCAATTCCCGGTCAGGGCACACGTCTGGGTTGCGGGCCAGGTCCTCAGTGGGGAGCACATGAGAGGCAACCACACATTGATGTTTCTCTCCTTCTCCTTCTCCATCCCTCCCCCTCTATCTAAAAATAAATAAATAAAATCTTAAAAAAAAAAATTCAATTTGTAAGATGGTTCCAACTGTATGATGCACAGAAGCCCAGAGTCTTATTTTGTGTTTACTGAAGTTACACAAAATATTATTAGGGAACAGTGAGTGAGGCAGATGAACAGATTGCCAGTGTAGGATTAGTGGAGCACTGTGCAGGTACAAATTGCTTGAACTTAGGTATGGCCGAACTGTAAAGAGATCTGAATGCCAAGACTGAAGAATTTGGGTTCCATTTAGTAAGTACCATCCTCCAGGACCACGTTCAGATACCAAAGTCCTCAGATGCCCAAGTCCTTTATATAACATGACGTAGTTTTTGCATATAACCTATGCTCATCCTCTCATATACTTGAACTCATCTCTAGCTCACCTGTAATAATTAATACAGTGTAAGTAGTTGTTACACTGAGTTGTTTAGGAAATAATGACAAGGAAAAAAAGTACCTGTTCCATATGGACACAACCACCATAGGCCTAACCACATAGCTCATGTGAGCAAAAACATAACTTTTTTGTCCCGAATAGTTTCTGTCGGCAGCTGGTTGAATCTGCACATGTGGAACCTGCGGATGCAGAGGGCCGGCTGTATTGTGAAATCATTGAAAATGCTAAGCAGAGGAATAACATGACTGAAATGGCTTTTAGAAAGGTTAAATTCCAGTGTGGTGTGATTGATGATATGACATACAGAGAAGCTAGAAACAAAATGTTTAAGCAGAGTGATGCCAGGGCTTACCAGCAGTTCTGCCGCTTTGTTTTAGGAAGGAGACATCTGCCACATTCCAGTCAGTTAATGGATCACCCGAAGCAGAACAACCTCCATTGGAATCTACAAGCAAAGAAGCCTTCTTTAGCAGAGTGGAAACATTTTCTATATCCTTTTTAGGTTCATGTGAGTTATGCTTTCTGCCTACTGCGGGAATTGTTCTCCTAGGAATAACAGTACTTACTCTGATGTCTTAAATTTAAGAATTAAACTTGGTAAGAAATTTTATAGAAAAATGAGTTCATAAAATGTTATCCCTCAGCGCTGACTGGGTGGTTCAGTTGGTTAGAGCATCGTCCTGTACACCAAAGGGTTAAGGGTTTGATCCCCAGTTGGGGTGCATACGGCAGACAGCCAGTCAATGTTTCTCTCTCTCTCTCTGTGTCTCTCACTCTCTCCTTGCCGTACCTCCCCCCCTCTGAAATCAATAAACATATCCTTGGGTAAAGATTAAAAAAACATGTTGTCCCTCAAAGGAACATTTTAGATGATCTAACCTCCTATAAGAAAGGAAAAACTAAGGGCCTGAGAGGAGAAGGAACAATAACTAACATTTGTACATAATGTTAGTCACATATATTATCACATTTGATCTTCACCTTAAACCTATGAAGATAGGTGTTACTATTGTTGTACTCATTTTACAGAAGAGGAAGCAGTTCAGGTAGGCTATGCAACTTGACAAAGGTCAGCCTGCTAGCATGTGACAGAGGCAGGATTATAATGTAAGGCTCTTGGCAACCAAACCTAATTTTTTTTTTTTTGAGACTACTATGCTTTTTCTCTCTGTCTAGATTTTCTTCCATATGTTAGTTATCAATTGTTGCAAAACAAATTACCCTAAAATTCAGTGGCGTCAAACAAGAAACCATTATTATCTCACAGTTTCTGGGGATCAGTAATCCAGGCACAGCCTAGCCGAATCCTCTGACTCAGGGCCTCTCACAGACTGCTCTGAAGGTGTAGGCTGGGGCTGTAGTCATCTTAGGGCTCTTCTGGGAAAGGATCCACTTGGGGTCTAACGTTGCTGTTGACAGGATTCGTTTCCTTGTGACTGTTGGATTGAAGGCTTCAGCTCTGTGCTGGCTGTTGGCCGGAGACTTCCCTGTGTTCCTTCTACATGGGCCTTTCCATGGACAGCCACAGCATGACAGCTGGCTTCCATCAGAGTGAGCAAGCAAAAGAGCAAGACAGAAGCTAGATTCTGTAACCTAATCTCAGAAGTGATGTCCCATTACTTTTGCTACGCCCTGCTCACCAAGGTGGTTTTTTAAAAATTTAAAACAGTTATAGACTTACAGAAAAGTTGCATAGGTTACAAGGAACTTTCTTTCTGGGCTACTTGAAAGTAAGTTGCCAAAGTGATACCTCCTTACTCCCAAATATTTCCCCCAAACAAGATTATTCTCCTTTGTAATCACAATGCAACCATCAAAATCAAGAAATCCACGTAATAAATTACTACCGTCTAACCCTCTGACCCCAATTATTTCATCTATTGTCCCAATGATTTTTTTTTAAAAATTTTAATTGATTTTTAGAGTGAGAGAGAGAGACATCAATTTGTTGTTCCACTTATATGTGCATTCGTTGGTTGCTTCTTGTATGTGCCCTGATGGGAGAATGAACCCGCAATCTTGGTGTATGAGGATGATGCTCTAACTAACTGAGCTACCTGGCCAGGTCTCAGTAATGTTCTTCATATCCTTTAGGTTCATGATGTTGATATTTTTGAAGATTACAGACCAGTTATTTTTCACACTTCAAAAAAGCCTTTATTGACTTCAATTCCCAAAAGCACAGATACTTGAGATAATTTTGACAGGTCTTTGAATTTTTGCAGAGCTGTTTTTGGCTACTGTAAAAAATACACACAGCCCTGGCTGGTGTAGCTCAGTGGATTGAGCATTGGCCTGCGAACCAAAGGGTCGCCGGTTCGATTCCCAGTCAAGGCACATGCCTGGGTTGCGGGCTAGGTCCCCAGTAGGGGCCACATGAGAGGCAACCACACATTGATGTTTCTCTCCCTCTCTTTCTCCCTCCCTTCCTCTCTCTCTAAAAGTAAATAAATAAAATCTTTAAAACACACACACACACACACACACACC
This sequence comes from Macrotus californicus, assembly GCA_007922815.1. NCBI lineage: Eukaryota > Metazoa > Chordata > Mammalia > Chiroptera > Phyllostomidae > Macrotus > Macrotus californicus. Next base: position 14,230 of record VMDR010013339.1, on the reverse strand, counting down.
TACACCTGAGTGGCCCTGTTGTAAGGTCTCTTTGAGTGATGGACAGTTCTAGAAGGCACTGACCAGTGACAGGAATGGGACCTGCCCTTCCTCAGGCAGCCAGCTCAGCAATGGCCCTGTCCAGGAGTTCTACAGACCAGTAGTTGTCATCCCAACTAAGGAACCCCCATGAAAGAGGGAGGCTCAAAGCCTCACTTGACCACGGTGACGGGTCCGCCTATCGCGATTAGCTGGGTTCGTCTATATATATATTGCTTAGCAGAGGTCAAGGCTTCTGTCTTTGCCTCTTCTTGAGAATCATTTTCCAACCCAGACAAAGACCTGGTCCCATGTGTCCAGGAGCATGATGTCATCAGTGGCCAGGTCTTGCATGAACTCGCCAGGGACCTTTCAACCACAAAACATCGATCTTGTTGGAACAGGCAAAGAGGGGAGGGCGGTAAGGCCACTTATTTTGTAGAGTGTACTTCAGTTCACATTTGCCTGATAATTTCCTTGTGATTAGATTCAGGTAGTGCAGGAATGTTTCAGAAGGGGTGTTGAATTCTCATTGCATCCTGTCGGGTGGCACAGGATTTTGGTTTTTACCTTTCCTGGCAATGATCATCACTTTGATACTTGATAGAAGGCAGTGTCTGTCTCTCATCTCCATGGTAAAGTCACTCTTTCCTCCTTTGTAATTAAAGCATTTTGTGGGGAGATGCTTCGAAATTATGTTAATACCCTCATCAGACTTTGTATAATTTCTTTATTTGTAGCAGCATGGGCTCACAATTTCCTTTTTTAGTCAGTGGGTTATCATCCATTACTGTCATTATATATTTGGATACTCCAGTTGTCCCTTGGACTAATTTCTGATTTTAATATAGTATTTAGAACCATTTTCTTTTTATTCTATTTGTTTTCATTGGGTATAAATTGATCACTATAAATATATATAACATACATAACTACAAATGTTTGAGTGATAATTATTTAACTTAAGCTAGTTAAATGATTCTATTTTATTCTAGATAATCCCAGCTCCTTTAACATTTACATCTAAATTCTGTTTTCTGACCTTAAATCCTTCTTTTCTAATACTGGTATATTTACAAATTCTCACATTTCTTATAAAAATGTAGAACTTTTCTACATCTTCTTTCATGTTTTATCCTTATCCCTCTCACTATTCTGTAAAATCAGAATTCTCTAGGTAAAATATAAAAAGCTGACTGTTGAATATTAAAGATCAACGAGTGTTTGAGAACATTTTCCCAAGCGCACACTTGGAGGTGCTCCCGATGCCCCCAGCCTGTTGGAACCACACAGACCACATGCACACACTGGTGTGTGGTGGTCAGACTGGAGGCAGGGGAAATAATGAAGAGTACAGTTCACTTTACTGACTACTCCTTGGAAGGTAAAAGCGGATGTGGTACAATAGGGGTGCATAAGTGAGTGGTAGAAAATACTTCTGCTTGTTTGACTTTCACCACACTCTCTATTGCTTAGGCATACTCCTGTGCTTCCACTAGTGTGTTTAAATCCCTGGAATGTCACATTAGGTGCGTGTGAATGGCTTCTGTGTGCCACCCCCACCAGTAATAAAATAGACATTTTAAAGATATGAAATACATAGGGCTTCCTAGAGAAAAAGTTACTTTTTCATTCTGCTTACTACTCAAATGACCTTCATCATTATGTGAAGTTATGTACCTGTTCTTTAAAAATAGTTTTAACACTTTTTCCTACAGCTTTTCCCCTCATTTTAATGTGTTTATTTCTATTTACATAAAGAATGAGTGAAAACGTTAATTTCTGACTTAATCGTTTTAATACACGTGCAGTGTTCTTTTTCTTAACGTGGGTACTCTTTGAAATGGGCAGGGAAGCCCTCCGAGCTGTCCCCACTTGTCTGTGCGAAGTACGGCTGGGTCACAGTGGAATGCGACATGCTCAGGTGCTCCAGCTGTCAGGCTTTCCTCTGTGCCAGCTTACAGCCGGCTTTCGATTTTGACAGATGTAAGTATGAAGTGCAGCTTGCGTTTTTCTCCATATTCAAAAATCCGCTCTACTAGTTCTTCTGGAAAGACCAGTCACTTATTGGATCAGAGAATTTGATCATCTACTGTGTGAGGCAGGACCCAAAAAAACCTGGAACTTATTTATAAAAAATTGTGTATTTATTCTTACATGTTTAAACGTGAATCACCTTCAAAATACTCTCCATTGGATGCAATACACCTATGGAGATGTTTTTTCCAGTGCTCAAAGCAGTTTTTGAACTAGACTATTTTGATGCCTTTTAGAGCTTCTGCCATTTTTTGTTTCACCTCTTCCACATTGTCAGAAACGTTTCCCTTTGAGGACTTTTTTCATCTAGGGAAACAAAAAGTCACCCGGGGCAAGATCAGGTGAATAGAGAGGGTGGGGCACTGGGGTCTTGCTATTTTGGGTCAAAAACTGCTGAACACTCTGCGGATGCGGACAGGTGCACTCCTAAATCACCCTCTGTGAAATGGGCAAACTCACTGAAAGAGTCTTCAAAAAAAAAAATTCACTGTGGCCAAATGCAGCCTCTCGCAACAACACCAGCTGGCCCACTGATAACAGACGGGTTCCTAGAACACTGACCTAGCAGGGGAGCCTGTACTACAAGGGGCCTGCCTTCCAGAAGATAATTCAGGTTTTTTGGGTCCCCCCCTCAAATATAACAAGGTGAATTTGTGCTTGTATTCACCTTAATTATGAACTTCAGTCATTCATTAAAAAACTAAACTACTTTAGAGTGAACTTGACTTTATTCTGGGAAACTAACAGCAGTATGTTTACTCTATGGTTCTAAACTTCATGCTTAGGCAAGGAGATACAGGACTTTTATGAAGGCTCGTACTTTGGAATGCCCTGCCTTATAAGATACATGGTGCCTTCTTGTTATCGATCTTAGGGTCTTGATTTAGAACTTATTTTGTAGAAGGTATTAAGATGATGCAGTTGCTAATATTTTCATATATTTTTAAATTTTCTTAGTTATTTCTATGTTTAGTTGAGTCTGTATTCTTCAGGCTTTTGCCCATTGGATTTTTAATCTACCTCATGTTTTTTTAAGTGTTGTTACCTCTGTGGATTTCAGATAAGGAGCGATGTGCGGAGCTGAAGAGAGCCTTGTGTACTGCCCACGAGAAGTTCTGTTTCTGGCCAGATAGCCCCTCTCCAGGTACTTATTTCCAAGATTTCCCACTAACCTTCTCTTCTTGGTCATTGCATTTCTAATATTGACCATTCATTCATTCATTACATTACTGCTTAACTTAATTAAGTGCATTTGACATGCCAAAGTCTTAACCGTGCATAATTACCCCATTTGACCCTCACACGGGCACTGGGGCGTAAACATTATCAACTCAGTTTTTAGGTGAGGAAACAGAATCGGAAGTGAGGCCCGTAACTAGGGCTGCATGTACTTTCAAATGCTCTGCTTTCCCTAAGGTAGCAAGCAGCCCCATGCTCTGCCTTGGCTCCCTCTGGTGCACTAACAGTGGTAATCATAACAGGGCTGTTGCTAAAGAAGACTCTCAGAACCCCAAATAAGAATGATTACAAATGTACAGTTTATGACAGTAAAACTGCACACTCTAATAACCGCTTTGAAGTCAGGACATCATCACAGTCGCAGACTGCCGCACAGAGGTTTGAGTCAGCAGCCAGGTGCAAGCCCGCTGTTGTTCTCCCTGTGTAGGGGCCGCGGCAGGATGTACTCTCAAATCAGGAACCACTGTAGAACAAGAGAATAATCTTTTTTAAAAAATGCTCTTTTTTTTTTAAGATTTTATTACTTTATTGTTGTTCATTTACAGTTGTCTGCATTTTCCCCCCACCACTCCCCCCCACCCCAGCCAATCCTATCTCCCTCCCTTGCTCCCACCCTCCCCCATGGTCTTTCTTTTTTTTTTTTTTTTATATTTTATTTATTTTTAGAGAGAGAGGAAGGGAGGGAGGAAGTAAGGAAGAGAAGCATCAATGTGTGGTTGCCTCCCACGCGCCCCGCACCAGGGACCCCGCCTGCCACCCAGGCATGTGCCCTGACTGGGGATCGAACCGGCGACCCTTTGGTTCGCAGGCCGGCACTCAGTCCACTGAGCCACACCAGCCAGGGCAGAAATAACATTTTTAAAGTGAAGGTGACAACACTTTGTAAAGTATATGATTGTCTAAACACCATGTTATACACCTGAAACCAATACAAAATAATACTGACTATAAACTGTAATGGAAAAATAAAATTTAAATTAAAAAAATGAAATTCTGAGATCCAAATTTTTAGTTTTAAGTGTTGGAAGGTTCCTCTGAAATGAGTAGATAAGTGGCGCGCTGCCCGTGGGAAGCCCCTCTGGCTGCTCTGACCACTTGACGATGTAACAAAGGTTAACAGGAGTCATGGAAGCACACCGAGTGGGTGGTGGTACTTGCTCCTGGCCACCTGTGGTCTCTAAACATTCATTTTGTCTGTAGCGGATGTAGGGGCACAGATAGTTACCGGTATTAATTAAATATCTAAAAGAATTTTAACCCCTTGGAAATTGATACAACATGAATTATTTTACCATTACCTTTATGAAATAGGGTACATGAAAACAGAATGTTACTGAGTAAATTGTACTTAAGTTTCCCAATTAATGTGATTTGGGGAAAGGGTCTCCAATGATTAAAGCTTCAAGTTCCTCACTGAAAAAAATAGTAAAGATGACTGTGTGACAAGGGTGTCCACTGTCAGCCTAGCTATGTCTTTGGGTAGCACGCAAAACTCAGTACTGTGAAGGTATAGTTCATCTGGGGCCAGTGCACTCAGGCCAGGCTTTTAGGGGTGTGCCTGGGCTCCGTTGGTGCTTGCCAGCTCCCACTCTCTTGACCCTGTTCATAACTTCAGCTGCCACCACTTCCAAACCTCTAACTCCTACCCAGACCCCTCTTTTGAGCTGGACTTGTATTTTCAACTACCTTCTAGACATTTCTACTTAATGTTTTGTAGGCACCTAGAACTCAACGTAAATAAAACTGAATTCTTCATCTGATACTTAATACTGCATCTCTTTTATTTTCTCCATCTTGGTAAATGATACTGACCTCCCCTCTCCAGCTGTCCTACCCAGACACCTGGAAACTACCTTAAATGCCTTTCCCTATGACCTCTACCTGGTCCTGTCAATTCTGCACCCTAAATAGATTTCAGATATGACCTTCCAATTATTCCATCCCTGGGTTTGGTTCTTTAACATTCAAGAGACTTCTGTGTGGAGAAAGAAATACCCACAAGTATTATACTTTAATGCGTAAATGTATTAAGCACATCTAATGAATATAATTTTGAAGGTATATTTTTCTCACTGTTATCAATAATTACAAACTAAGTTAAATTCCTTTAAAATTTGAAAATCACAATTACTAATTTACTAGGACTGATTGTCTTGAACATATTAAACACTGAAATAGATAGATATTCGTACACATTAATTACAAAGTGTATAATTAAATTTATGTTAAAACATTTGCACGATGGGTTTAATTTCTTCTCTTTCACCTTCGTGAGTTTTTATCAGTACTCTCTTAGGTTTGTAGTGATCAGACCAAACCCAGCATTAGAAGAGGATAATCAGAAAGATATCCGGGCCGGGTTTCTTCTCCCGTGTTTTGTCAGACTGAGCCACTGGTTGTTAGAACACGTTTCCTTTTTATTTTTAAACCTCACTTGGTTTTTTAAAGTCCGTATCTTTCCCATTGATATTAGTTAGTTAGTTTTCTTTTTATCTTCACTTGAGGATATGTTTATTGATTTTAGCTGGGGGGAGAGAGATAGAGAAACATCGATCAGTTGCCACCTGTACACACCCCAACAGGGAATTGAACCTGCAACCTAGGTCTGTGCCCTGGCCGGGAATTGAATGTGTAGCCCTTTGGTGCGTGGGAGAATGTTCTAATGAACTGAGCCACCCGGCCAGGGTGAGAAACATCAGTTTGTTATTCCACTTACTTATGCATTTATTGGTTGATTTTTGTATGTGTCCTGACCAGGGATCGAACCCATAACCTTGATGTATCAGGACAATGCTCCAACCAACTAAGCTACCTGGCCAGGGCCAGAAATTATTACTTTAAATCTAATGTCTGCTAAGTTTATTTCTTTGCATCCAGAGACCCTTTATAGTCTCCTCTCCAAACTAATGCATGATTTCTATAACATCACTTTCTCCTTTAAAAAAATCAATGACTTCTCATCACATACATTAATAAAGTCATGGTCTGGCCACTCTCTGCACTAACTTTATTTCCTGCTACTCTCCCTACAGGCATACCGTGTTCCGACTCTGTGAAACTACTTAAAATTCCTCAAATGTGCCATTCTTGGACCTTTGTTTTAACACTGTTATTGGTGTTTCAAATTCAGCTTAGACCTGACCGCTTCTGAGAAACCTTTCCTGAGACTCTGCTTTTTAAAGATTATCACAAAAGCATCATCACACCTCCATCCCAAAAAATCAGTAATTGTTAATATCATCAGTTTTCCATATCCCCATTGTTTTATACTTTTTTTGTACCGTTTGTACCAACCCTTTAGTTGACTTTCCCACAGATCGATTTGGGATGTTACCGTTGAGCGAGCCGGCCGTTCTCATCAGTGAATTCGTAGATCGCTTTCAGAGCCTTTATCACCTGGACCTCCAGCTTCCTTCCCTGAGGCCAGAGGACTTGAAGACCATGGTGAGTTTTCTGGGCTAGCCTTCAGTGGCCTCCAGCTGTCACCGGCATTTGTATGTGAAGCGTTTCTTTTCATGGCAAGAGGGTGCAGATTGCAATGAGGAGAACCATTTGCTGGTCTCTCAACTGACCGTTTTCAATTTCCATCAGAAATGTGACGAGTGAGGGTTTAAGTGGGTGGGTTCCATTTAAATTTTTAGTCGTGATTCTTTAGGTGGCAGGAATTCAATTTAATCTGGATGTGTTAACGTAAACTGTTTAACAGAAATACCGAAATGTTACTTCATGTGATTTCTTGAATACCATTGCCCAGAGAAAGTGCTGGAGGAGAAGCTAGAAACTCCCTCCTCTGTTGTGAATAGAGACTTGGAGGTGTCCTGGCCCGTCAGCACTGTGACGTTTGCCATTCCGTTCCATCACCGGGTGGGCACTCGGAAGGCAAGCTTTCCTGCAGGAAACAGAAGCTGTCATTTTGCTTCTTCAAGTTTTAGTTTGTTGGTTTGTTTTCCACCCTGTTGTAGTTTTTTGAAGACTGTGGCAAGCTCTGTTGTTCTGTCAAAAAGCAAATTCAGTGTCAGGTCAAGACACAAACAGTAACCTTTTTTCATCGTTTGGGTTTGAGGCTCGTAGGTTTTAGAGAAAATCTGCAGTTGGTATATTGAAGACAGGCTGGTACTAAGAAAAGACATGGTCCTTCCAGGAAAACTGCCACCTTTCCCAGTCAGCAGATCCCGGGCAGTTCGGGAAGCTTCTGCGTGAGGCCTTGGCCCTGTCCTGTAGGACCTCTTGTCTGACGAAGACAACTGTCTTCACATGTTTGTCATTCCTGTCGTGATTTTTGCCTGTGTCATCTGCAGTTCAGGGGCATCCAACCTGCGGCCCAACACAAAACTGTAAATTTACTTAAAACTTTATGAGGTTATTTTGTGATTACGTGTCACCGTGCATGTAATGTGTGGCCCAAGACAACTCTTTTTCCTCCAGTGTGGCACAGAGACGCCAAAAGGTTGGACACCCCTGACTGTATCATTATATATAATTTTCTCTTCGTGGTGGTTGAAGCTTCAGGCTTTTTACCTTGGTTCCTTTGTAGTGCTTTACAGAAGACAAGATTAGTCTTCTCCTGCACCTGCTTGAAGATGAACTTGATCACCGAACTGACGAGAGAAAAACTGTCACCAAATTAGGCTCAGACATCCAAGTCCATGTCACTGCCTGTATTCTCTCTGTGTGTGGCTGGGCGTGCAGGTCAGTCAAATTTGGCTGGGGACATGAGCTGGGACAACATCATACACCCATTTATATATCAGTCACTAATAGTATTTGGAGATCACATGGTGTTTCCTGTCAGAAAAACTGGACAGTTCTGGCCGGGCAGCTCAGTTGGTTAAAATGTTGTCCCCATACGCAAGGTTATAGGTTCGATTCCCAGTCAGGGCACATGCAAGAACCAACCAGTGAATACATAAAAAGTGAAACTACAAATCAGTGTTTCTCTCCCTCTCTCTTCCTCCCCCTCCCTCCCTCCTCCCCTTTCCTCTCTCTATAAAATCAGTTAATTAAATAATAATAATAATAAAAGAAAACCAGAGGTAGAGAGAAACTGAAGGGATGGGGACATGAGGAGACAGTAAGATCAGTCACAAAACCAGAATTAGAACTCAGAAGTTTCTGAACATACCTGAAATTTATTTCTTTCACTGTCATGTCTCAGCTGGGAATTTGTGTTTCTACCTCCTTTCTACTTTCAGAAATGAAGAAACATGAGTTAAAAGGATTAAAAGCTACCCAAGAAACACCAGTTGAAGTCTTCTAGGCCCCCGTTTTGGTGTTTCTGTTCCAGCTGCTCCATTGGTATAGATTCCCTCTGAGGTAGAAGACTGTCAGAGCTAATCTTGATATACTTTAATATGCTTCTTTGATAGACAAAGGAATAATTTTCATTTAAAAGGAAAACATTTTAAGAGGGACAGGGAACTTGACAAAAACATGACTTTTAAAACAGTCTTGCCATAGAAGAGCACACCAAGACCCCTGGCTTTTTCTATGGGAAATTAATGAGGGAGATGAAGGTGGGGTGCTGACAGCAGGTCACTGGAACCCCCTGAAGATGGTTCCCAGTCCCTGGACTGTCCCAGAGGTCGGTTGGATGAGACATGGCATACTCACAGATCTGCAAAATTTAAGGGGAAAAAAGCGTACTTGGAAATCACTCCACTTAGCCCTTGGAAATGTCACTCATTGCAACAACTCACTGTTTTCTGTTCCTACCTAGTTCCTCCTTGGGACCCACGCAGCTCTCTCTGATCACGTGTTCGCAATGTATGAGGAAGGTGGGGCTCTGGGGCTTCCAGCAGATTGAGTCATCCTCAAACGACCTGGATTCGTCCTTTGTCCTGACCAGCTCCCCCGTCCCAGGCCCTGAGGGGCGCCCAGAGCGCCTTCTCCTAGTGCCTGAGTCTCCTCGGAGGATGATGACCCGGAGCCAGGATGCCACGTTTTCCCCAGGCTCGGAGCAGGTATAGGCGTAATGGGCTTGTTTGGGGTGGGTTTTTTGTTTTATTTACTTATTTTAATCTTCACCTGAGGATATGTTTACTGATTTTAGGGAAAGAGGAAGGTGGGGGGCGGGCAGAGAAACTCTGATGTGAGAGAGAAACATCAGTTGGTTGCCTTCCATACACACCCCAACCAGGGATTGAGCCTGCAACCTAGATACGTGCCCTGACCAGGAATCAAACCCACAGCCTTTTGGTGTGCGGGTCGATGCTCCAACCAGCTGAGTGGGTTGGACTTTTTAAAAACAGCAGTCTTGCCAGAGGTGGTGTTAGTGGAACAGTTGGGAATTAAGTTAGGGGTCACTTCTAACCACATTGGTTTTATTCAGCAGTTGCAGCGGAACTGCTAAATTCATTATTTTGTGTAGCAATCTAATATTTTTTGAAGAGTTCAGTTATGGCACACAGTTCAGAAACTAAATTCTTACGGTTTGAACTACCAAGTACTAACATGTACATGCTTCCAGAAATATCTCCCTTACTGTAGTCATGAACAGCATTGGTATGCTTCCATTATCATCTCCCCTCCTCAGGCTGAAAGGAGCCCGGGTCCCATCTTCTCCCGAACTCGGAGCTGGGACTCTTCCAGTCCTGTTGACCGCACTGAGCCAGAGGCCGCCAGCCCTACCACCAGAACTCGTCCGGTGACCCGAAGCATGGGAACAGGAGACAGCTCTGGCCTGGAAGTGCCATCCAGTCCTCTCCGGAGAGCCAAACGAGCTCGCCTCTGCTCTTCCAGCAGCTCAGTGAGTCCCCCTGGGCGTGTAGAAGTCGCTGAGCACAAGGAGCACGCCCACCCCCAGCACGCAGCATGGAGAAGCAGGCCTGAGCCCTCCCTGGTCCTGTAGCTATGCATAGACCATGTGAATAAGTGTGAAGATGGGACAGTGGGGTGGCCCAAAGGGGAGACAATTTTGCGGGTTTGCCATTTGTTTCTTTGGGATGGATTCTGGAGAGGCAATAGTGTGTCAGGCATAGGACAGCAGTGAGACAGGGGACAGACCTGACAACTGATAGCAGTGCCTCTGAGTGCACATAGATCTGCCCTTCGTCAACCCTGTTTCTCTTCTTCCTCCCTCAGGACACGTCTGCACGGAGCTTCTTTGATCCCACTTCTCAGCACAGAGACTGGTGCCCTTGGGTGAATAACACGCTTGACAAGGAAACCAGGGAGAATGGTGGAACTGAGGCAGATGCCAGCAGCCCGGCAGAACCAGGCTGGAAGGCAGTGCTGGACGTCCTCCTGGCCCACAGACAGTCTAGCCAGCCAGCTGACACGGACTCCGTGGTGAGATGAACCGTCGGTCCCGATGGTGGGAGGCACTCGCCGTTTGAGGGGTGAGGGGCAGAGCCCAGCCCTGTAGTTAGCACCTGCCTGCCCTCAGCTTCCAAAACTCAAGGCAGGCTCAGTCTGTTCCATCCTAGAGAACAGGCGTGGAACTCGTTTGATCTTTCCGCAGTGTAGCAGCACATGGCATTCTGCCAGATTCTGGGAAGTCCTTTGTCAACTTTGTCTCAAGGAGAGAAGGAAGAGAAAAACAGAATTCGATGAATAGGCAGCTGCTCCGGCCTTAGGTTGCAGAACAGCTGCTTCTTCCATCAGCTGCTGTCACTGGCCTTTGGAGCCTGGCCAGTTAACCTAGCTGCCTGGTCCGACACCGACTGTGGTTTCCCTCCTCACAGTGGGCAGCTTACTTCACTCTGTGACACAGCCCTGGCCCCGTCACAGTCGTGACTGCTGCTGGTCACAGATGTGGGGAAGTGCCAGTCCATTGTGACAGCTGAGGAAACAAGTCGTGTTTGCTCTGCGTAAAGGCTGGAAGGAATAGGAGGTGGGCATTAAGGAACCATAAAAATGGGGTTTCTTTCTTTTGCTGGTTCATTCCCTAAGTTGTTTTGCAGCCTGCCTTGGATAAATATTATAATTTCTGACCTCTGTTCCCTCCAAAGACAAAGGAAAATAACTCTCAACAGCAGATGTTTACAGGGTCACAGGACTCCCCTGGAAGGAGCTCTATGCTAAAAGCCCAAGAGTGTACATTTGTACCCTTACTAAATATCCAAATGAGGATTTTCCAAGTTTTTTGCAGGGAAAAATTCTGCATTTTTCCAATTTAAAAACTTGCAAATACATAAAGCTATCTGAAGACGAGTGTTTGACTCACCTCTCAGGTTGGAGAAGTTTTAACTCTGTCTCTGCACATAAACTCTCTGCCTAGAGCCCGTGAGATGGTGTACTGGCAGTTTCTGTTGGCCTCCCTCTGTCGGTGTCATGCCAACTAGAAATCCCACGGGACTTTTTTTTTTTTTTCAGTGGGAAACATTGGCCTCATATTTGGCCTCAGGTCCCAGGACTTTTGAAATCCTTTTTGGCAGCTTTACCCTTTAACCGCCCACAGCTGCTTGGACTGGGAAGTACAGAGCTTAACGAGGCATGTTAGGAAAAAGTTGACACTATTTTTCAACTTAAGTTTGTTTCAGCTTTGTCACTTTATTAACTAAATTTCCTCGGTCTCCAGTAAGAGCTCAAACTTCTCCCTCCTGGGACTGTATTTTGTTGAGACGCTCATCTGCAGAGGATAAAAAAGCAATGAGGTCATGTCAGAAACTGGAGGTCACTCTGCGGGTCATCTTGTGAGATACTGTTTGGGCGCTCACGGAGACCCGTGCTCCCCTTCCGACTCTCAAAGGCAGCAAACCCCGTGTTCCAAGTCACCAGGAACTTGTGTGTGTTTCAGTGAATTGTTCAGTCTCCCTGTAACACCGTTTCTCAGAATATCAGGTTACTTCACAGGCATGAGCAAGTGGCAATCAGAGTCTTCCTATTATTAGCTCTGCTGGCTAAAACAGGAAGCTGAGAAGGCCAAGGTCATAGTGTAAACCCTTAAGGGTCATTTAACTTTGTTTTATTCCTTGGCCTTAGATTATACTATTAACCCCAGCTAGGCATCACGTAAATGTGACCCCTTCTTCACGAGAAATAATGAGCTAGGGCCAATTCAGCATCACAGAAGAGAAGCCAGTGCAAAATGTGCACCATGCTAGGGTGGGTCAGAGTGTCACCCCTCACACACAAAGATTTGGGCAAATACTTGGAGGGAGGACATGAGCCATATTTTAGAGGCTGAGTGTGTTAGCAAGAGGCTTAGCGGGAGAACGCAGGCTTCTTGATCTTTATTCTGGCTGCAGGGGTGTGTTATGTACAGCATTGTGTGGAACCGACTTGTTTTACCTAATCCTAGGCACACCTGCACATTGCGGGAAAAATGTACAGACCAAGCCTTAAAGCTCTTATGTATCCTTCATCTCTGTGAGAGAATTTAACCTCTAATGACGAGCTTTTCTACCTGTAGAGTCTCTCTGAGAAATCAAGGAAGGTGTTCCGAATATTCCGGCAGTGGGAGTCCTCGTGCTCATCCTGAAGATACCCCAGCCCTTCCTGGAGAGAAGTGGAATGTGTGACTTTGACAAATAAAGTCTGAATTCCCTTTTGATCAGCTGATGCTGTTTTCCTCCGTTCTGGTGTAATGCATAGGAGCTCCTGCCCTTCCAGGGGCAGTGAGTGTCACCATTGGCATCTGACTGCGGGGACCTGTTTCCACACAAGGGCCCGGGGAGGCATAGCCAGCCCGGCTCTGTGAAAGGAGCGTGAGTTGTGAGAATAGTTGGAGGACCAAGGACTTGAGCACTTTTAAGAATTTTTTTTTAACTCCTCACCCAAGGACGTTTTGTCATTGCTTTTAGAGAGAAAGGGAAAGAGAGAAACATCAATCGGTTGCCTCCCGCACGCACCCGGACTGGGATCAAATGCACAGCCTAGGTATGTGCCCTGACTGGGAACTGAACCTGCAACCTTTCAGTTACGGGATAACACTTCAGTCAACTGAGCCACACAGCCAGGGCGTGAGCACTTTTAGTGTCTTCAGTGTAGGCTAGTTCTTTAAGGACTCTTACATCCCAGGAATATGCCAGTATGTCTTAATAAAATTTTTGTTAAAATTCTCACTGCTGGAGAACTGTTTTCCTCCCTGCCTTCTGGGCTGATGTAAAGGAAGCAGAGACTGAGAAAACTTCAATGAAGCAGTAAAAAAAAAATCAAAATTTTAGTTTTCAGATTGGCTGCAAAGCCTAAAATTTATTTGTGATTCTATTCAAAGAAGGGATTTCGAAGCAGAGCCAAGATGGCATTCACTAGGTGACCAGGAAGACCCCTGACGTATTGTTGAGCAGTAAGCTCGTCACTTTCTCCCTTCACTTCAGTAAGAACAGAACGGGAGACCATCATAAGGGCAGGGAGGCCCTTCAGAAGAGACCCCTCTCCACGTGCCTTCTAACACACGGCTGCCCTCAGTGGGGCTCCCACGGCTTTCCCTGCTGGCGGGGAGCCCCAGTCACCATGGTGAAGGTTGACCCGCCCCACCTGAGTAAGACTGCCCGCTGGTAAAGTGACCGTGGGGACTGGAAAGTAGTTACTCCCTGAACATCCCCTTTTCTCTAGCACAACCTGTAGGTTGGTTTTACAACTCACTCCATTTGTACTGAAATATTTTAAAGAAAATAATAGGTATCATAATACTCTACTCATGCTAAACTTTGTATCGCTAAAAGATAAATTTTTCCACATACTAGACCCAGCAAAAATTAATAATCCCTTATCATCTAATACCCAGTCCATCTTAAAAATTCCTGATTGCTCCCAAAATGTTCTTTGCATTTGATTTGTCCAAATAGGGATCCAGTTCAAGATCATATTTTGCATAAATCTCTTTAGTCTAAAGAGATTTTTTTCCATGCCTATTGGGTTTTAAATGTCATTTCTAATTCAGATTTTTCAAAGGGTAAATAGTGTTGTTCTCTCTCTTCTGTCAGTGGGTGAGTCCCAGAGAGGCTGCTTCCAGGTTATCTTCTAGAGGTGCTCCTTTGCCTTTGGCAGCGGG
>VMDR010013338.1:0-25131 GCA_007922815.1 Macrotus californicus | reverse complement strand
TGTTTCATCAACCCAGCAATTAATAAAGCTTGGATTTTTAGTTTTTTAAAAAAACAACTCTGACATTCTACTTTCGGTATCCATCCTACAGAAATGTTGCCAAATGTACAAAAGGTAGCATGAACAAAGATATTCATTAGATTATTGTTTATATAAGAGAATAGAAGTGTCCTATTCTCTTATACAAACAATACAACAATAGGAGAATGGTCATGTGAACCGTGGCACCTCAATACTACAGAATAATGTGTATCCATTTAAAAGAATGTAGCAAATCATTATATCTCTACCTGGAAATAGCTCCAAACATATTGTTAAGTTAAATAAAAGCAAGCCACAGATTAATAAATTAGTACTTATTTATTCAATGCATATTTGCTGAGAGTCAACTAATAGCTAGTTGTGAAAATTTAATGAGGTATAACTCATGAAAAACTTACTTACAACACAGCTTGACACATATATTAAGTGCCCCAAAATGTTATTTTACTAGGTAATATTCTGCTTACCTTAGGTAAGCAGGATAACAAAATAAGCAGAATTACCTCCAAGACATAATTCTTTCACCTCCTTAAGCAAGGCCAGTCCATTGTGAAACTGAACTTGACTTCCTTATTCCCTTTCCCACTTTGCAGACTTGCTTCTCTTCAGGCTTTCAGACTCCTTGGACTACAGCACTTCCATTCCCTTGCGTTCCATCCCCTTCCCTGCCCACTCCTTCCTGTCCCCTGTCTACTCAGGATGTTTCATGTGACCCTCTTACAGACCTACCATCTTTGGGCAGAAGATGAAATATTTATCTGTCCTATGCCCCATGCCCATAATAGCCTGATTGAATTATTAGCTAATCTGAAAGAGTTTAAACCAGATCTACAAGACTTTGCGAAGAGTCCTCATTTTTCACAAAGACATCTCCATTTAGCAGTATGATTGGGAACACTCTCCTCTTAGGACATGATGGCTAGGTCTGTACCACTTCCAGTTCAGAATCTGGGTTCTGCAGTCCTGTGGAAGTCCAAATCTACCACTGGGTTTTAGCTCTGTGATCTAGCACAAATTACTTAATGTTCCCAATTAGAATTTCTCATTTGTAAGATGAGAATTAGATGTAATTTTTTGAAGATCTTTGGAAGGATCATTAAGAAAATAGCTGTAAAGCACCAAGCACAGTGTGGGGCATAGAAGGTACTCACTGGTAGATATGTGTCTGCCTGGGTAAAGGAGTGGATGCACAGACAGTTTCATGTGTCTGAGTCACTGTCTCATTAATATGTATGTTGGTCTCATCTCCTTATTACAGCTGTAAGCTTTCTGAAGCTGGGACCTGGCCTTCTACTTAAATTTTTTCCCATAGCCAAGGTGGCTTGGTTCCTATATTATTCAAGGAATCCTTCCTGTCTTCTTTGAAAGACTATGGTCTGGACCATGCATCTGTTTACATATCATGATGCTATATACAGACTTTCAAGTGTAAAGAAGACAGCATATGACTTGAGTCATAAAACTTACATTTTCATCACAACTCTGCCTTGGATGTCACTTTAACTTTCTGGGCTACACTTTTCTCACCTGTAAAATGGGGATGATATCACTGCCCCACCTACCTCACAGGTTCATTTCAGGACTTACAAAAGGAAGCACATTCCAAAATTTAAAAAAACTGTACAGACTTAAGTTGATGTTTTCATTGCTTTTACTAAAAAGGATGCCCTTTACCTTTGTTACTGCTTCTTTTCTTAAAGAATAGAAAGATGAGTGAAAAATTAGTGGAGAAAAGGTCCTGATTTGTCAGCTGCCGATTTCCTCCTAGCTTCCTCCCTGCCATCATTGAGTGAATAACATGATTTCAGCAGCACACTCATTCGATATTTCAAAGTGCATATCACACAGTTCATGTTATAGTTGGCCCTCTATGAAGCAATTTTCCAAATAGAAGAAGGAGAACTATATGCTCAGTATTAGGGCTAGGTTTTCTAGCATTCAGGTGAGGAAGAAAATGTAGATGAAGATGAAGAAGAAGAAGGAGGAGAAAAAGAAGAAGAAGAAGAAACCATCAATTAACATTTATCAGCACCTTTTACATGCCAGGCACTCTGCTACATCTTCTACACCATCATATTTAATTCTCATACCAACCTTTAAGAGCTAGGAATTTCTACTAGCCACATACACACACTAGAAAACTGGGGTTTATTGGCGTTAAACAATCTTCCTGAGACCACACAATGAGTTAGTGGCAGGATCATGTCTTTTGGACACCAAGGAACATAGTCTTAACTTCTGTGTTATTCTTCTGGCCATTCTGTCCAATCCAGAAAGCACTACATTCAGCTCTATTACTATTTCATTATTGACAGGACAGAAGAATGCTGTACAATTTCTAACTCTATTAATCTTGGATCTTCATTTTTGAGAAGGGAGGGTTCAGATTGTATTACATATTTATAATATTAAATTTGACCATAAAACCTTTTGGGGGGGAATAATAAGAGTAGAATCAGGTTATTCTGGATTTTCATTTCTCTGTAGCATTCATACCAAGCCAACCTTTTCCCAGGCTGCTCCCAACTAATGGCTGAGCACAATGAGGTCCAAGAATCCTGTTGATTCCTGCTCAACACAGGACTCCTCTAATCAGAAAACTTTACTCTGGAGTTTTCCTCCTAACCCTGGCTGACGTTTTCTCAGAGCTGTGCTGCACTCTGAGTCTCTTCCTACTCAAGCCTTCTTCTCTCCTTTCACAGGTGTGAGCAGGCATCATGCTCTGAAGCCTTCCTACTGCTCTTGCTCCCTCTCCCCTTTATCCTCTATAGCAACTTCACCCAATAAATCCATTGCACTTCTAAATTCACTTTGACATCTGCTTCTTGACTTAAACTGACACGCATCCTCACAGATACGCTGTAAAGATTAAACGAGATCATTCATGTAAGGTGCTTGGCATGATGTTGGATTCCTAGCAAAAGTGTGTTTAAAACTGGTTGTTGAAATTTTGAGGAAGAAGAATAAAGTTGGAGTAATCACACTACTTGAATTTAATACACTTTAAAGCTACAATGATAGAGACAGTGGGAGTATTGGTGAAGCAATATATGTAGATCAATGGAAAAGAATAGAGAATCTAGAAACAGACCCACACACGTATAACCAATTGATTTAGACAAATATGCAAAAGCAATTCGATGCAGAAAAAAATAGTCTTTTTAAAAAATGAAGTTGGAATGATTGAACATCCCTAAGCAGAATAATGAATCTTTAACTATCTTTACACTTTATACAAAAGCTAACTGAAAATGGATGATGCAGCTATATGGTAAAACTAAAACTACGTGACTTATAGAAGGAAACAGCAGAAAATATTTATAACTTAGTGTTAGTTCTTAAACAATTATTATGAGCTACACTTTACCAAAATTAAAAAAGATTTTTTTCAATGAAATACACTGTTAAGAGAATGAAAACCAAACTGGAGACTGGAAGAAAATATTGGCAAATTAAATATTCCATAAATAACATACCCAGAATATGTAAGAACCCTCAAAATTCCACAGTAAGAAACCAGCTAAAATGCAGGCAAAAGAGGAACAGACATTTCACCACAGAGGATATAAGGATGGCAAATGAGCACAAGATGTTCAACACCATTAACCATCAGGGAAATGAAAATTGTGGTCACAGGAAAATATTACTAGATGCCTAGTGCACAAGTTAAAATAAAAAATATTGACAATTCCAAGTGCTAATAAAGATGCAAAGCAGCTAAAACTCTTATACACAACTGATGGGAATGCAAAAGAATACAGCCACTCTGGAACTTTCCTGTAAAGTTAATTATAGACTTACCATGCAACCCAGCAATCCCTACTCCTGAGTATTTATCCTAGACAAATGAAAACCTGTACCCAAATATTTATAGCACGGTATTCTTGACTACCTAAAACTGGAAACAACCTTCAACAAATGATATATAAACTGTGGTACATGCATACAGTAGAATACTACTCAGCAATGAAAAGGAACAAACTATTAACACAAGAAGCAACTTGGATGACTCTCAAAGTCATCACAACCAATGGTCATCAGTGCTATCTCCATGCCAACAGGAATTTCCAATTTTGGGGTGCTATGAAGAAGGAAACTATTCAGTGCAAACAGCTCAATTACAATACAGCACGACTGTGAGAACAGCATGGCTGTGGAACTCCTCAGTATGTTACAGCTCAGTTATGAACCATCACAGCTATTAGGTGACCCTAGGGAGAGGCAGCCCCATTCTGCTCCTGTCTGTTCTGCCTGCTCTGGTCCACTTCATTCCACCTGTCCTGCTCTGCCCTGGTAGGACTTCTTTCATGTTTCAGCCATGGAAATGCTGTCTTCTATCTTCATTGGAAAGGAAAAATAAACTCTGGGAGACAAATGGGAGCTAACTTATGTAAAGAGCTGTTTCCACCCTTGCCCCTGATTGGTCCAAGAAGACTGTCCTGATTGGTTGGAGTAGAGCCACTCTGATTTGTCAGTGAAGATTCTATTTGGGATATAGCTATGTAGCTCCCATTGGACAGAGAAAGTCTCAGTCCGTTTGGTGAAAGTGAAATTCCAGGAACCCCTTTATAATGGCTGGCCCAGACAGCAGGAAAACAGTGCAGACAGGCAGTTCAGTGCAGGCTTCTCCCTGAAGCATGGCTTTTGTGAGATGTCCCTATTTGCAAATGGTTGCTAGGCTGCTTTTTTTTTTTTTTTAATTGAGCCTAGTTAGCTACCAGGAGCCCTTCTTAGTAGTTATCTTCTTTTTCAGGGTCCACAGGCATTATGATGAGTGAAAAGTAACTTTTAAAAGGTTATGTACTGCCCTGGCTGGTGCGGCTCAGTGGGCTGAGTGCCGGTCTGAGAACCAAAGAGTCGCTGATTCGATTCCCAGTCAGGGCACATACCTGGGTTACGGGCCATGTCCCCAGTTGCAAGAGGCAACCACACATTGATGTTTCTCTCCCTCTCTTTCTCCCTCCCTTCCTCCATCTCTAAAAATAAATAAATAAAATCTTTAAAAAAAAAAGGTTATGTACTATGTGATTCTATTCATATAACATTCTCTAAAAGCCAAAATTACAATGATAGAGAACTGATGTGTGGTGGAGGATAGGAGTGGGGAAGGTGTGACCACAAAGGGGAAGCACAGGGAGTTTTCTGGGGTGATGAAATCATTTTATATCCTGATTGTGGTGATGGTTACATGGATCCCCGTGTCTGTTAAAATTTGTAGAAGTGTACAACAACAGAGTTATTATACTAGATAATAATTTCAAAGATAAAATGATCAATATATTAGTCATTGATGTTACAAATATTAAAACCATTGAGTTTTTGTTATATAAATAATAGTTGCCATCGATGGTAGTCTAACTCTTTTAAGTATTCTTAGTTTTCATTTCCCATACCCTGCTAAACCTACCATCAAGCCAAGCTCCTCCTTGCTGGGTTCTGAAACCTCCTTCAATACAATGTTAGACGAGGAAGATTTTGTTCAGAAAATTGGTTCAGCAAAGGATAGCTATAAAATGCTATGAAGACTGCACAGTCAGTTTACTTGAAGTTAGTGATGATGACAACGATGATGTTGATGACAATTATGATTACAGCATTCTGAAACTCTAGAGCATTTTTTCAGTGGCTCATACATGTGGGAAAAGCCTAACAGATATTAACAGTCACTTCCCATTGGCATTAAAGTCAGCTCAAAATGGGTTGAAGACTTCCTGGGGGATCCCCAGAGTGACTCATGGGTGTGACTTTAAAGGACAGAAGGATTCTTTTGGCTTCCTGGAAAAAAGCTCTCAACGGGTCTGCATGGGAGAGTAAAAGCTGCAGAAATAATTGTGGGGCTTTAGTCATCTTTTCCCTTGTTACTTTCTAATCAAGCCTGACTCTTCATCAGTTGCTAATAATTGGTCACTGTTGTCTACCAGGTGCCCCCAGATGGCAGACGGTTGGCCCTAGGCAAATGGTGGTACATAAAAGCTGGCAGGGAGGTACCTAGGATAGAGTTCTATGTGGCAAATGTAGCCAGTCAACAATCTTCCACTGTCTGGATTGTCAGTTTTTCTTCAAAGCCCACCCACCTCCCCGACAACCTGCAAGCCCACTCTGACTTTAGAATACCTACATAAGGCTAATGGTTCTCTGATAGAACACAGAATCCCACCAACCTTTTTTAAGTCAAGTTCACCAAGGTTGGAAGTGTGACTTTTGTGTGTACAGAGAGCACTGTGAGTGTCCCCCTCGATGATATCATACTGTATGGCAGATGCCCAAAGTGCTTTCTTAGTATTTCCTCCAAAAGAGAAATGTTCAACTGGTATCAAAATAATAAAAATTAGGGCTTCCTGTCAAGATGACAACATAGGTAAATACAGTACTTGAATCCTCCCACAACCACATCAAAATTACAACTAAAATACGGAAGAAATATCGTTCAGAACCACCTGAAATCTAGCTGAACAGAAGTTCTACAACTAAGGATACAACTAAGGATATAAAGAAGAATCCACATTGAGACTAGTAGGAGGGGCAGAGATGTGGAATGAGCTGGTCCCACAACTCACATGTGGCAGATAAAATTTGGGAGGGATATCTTGGCTGTGAAGGTCCTCCCCAAGGAGTGAGGGGTCCCAGGCCCACAGCACACTCCCTAGCTCAGAGTTCCAGTGCCAGAAAGAAAAGTAGCCATAACTTCTGGTTGTAAAAACCAGCAGGGATTGTGGCTGAGGGACACAAAGGGATTCTGGAGTCTCAGGCATTCCTCTTAAAGGGCCCCAGCACAGACTTAGTTGGACCCACTTGCTCTGAGCTTCAGCACTGGGCAGCAGCTTAAAAGTCATCAGGAACTTATAGGGAGGAACTGAAGTGTCTGGCATTAGGGTGAGAGTTGGAGGGGCAGCTTTCTCCATGACAGAAGTACTGGCAGAGGCCATTGTTCCTTTGCTGAGCCCTTCCCTCACAGAGCTGGCAGGTGGGCACCATATCTGGATTTCCATTAACCTGGGTAGCACTGTTCTCCACACCCAGGCAATTTCCTGAGGTCCTGACCCACCTCACTCGTGGGCCCATCCACGCTGTTTCCAATGTGTTTTCCATACAAATGGCCTTAGCTCATGCTTCAGACTTTCCTAATATCTCTCAAACAAGCAGCATCTGACCTCAGCATGCCCCATACCTCTTGCTAAGTGGCCCCAGGCCTCGGTTCACAGCTTGGCCTCTCCTGGGTACCTCCAAGCCCAGCACAATTAGCAGCCACCTGAAGATCACTTTGTAGCTCTTGGCAAGTGGTCCGGGTAGAACACAAGTGGTGGCTGAACTTGGCCTGCATCTCCGGGAGGCCCCAGAGACAGCACACCCAGTGGAGAGCTTCAGACCACATTGAAGCACCACCCAACCATCTCCACAAATGACACACTCAAGGGGCAGATTCAGTGAGCACCAGAGACCCACTAAAGTAAGTTCTGCTCTGTGGGATGGGTCCCTGTGCAGCTGACCTCTGTGGTGGTTGGTGATCACAGCCATTTCTTACAGTCCATCGCCTTGGGGTAAATCCATCCCATTGACCTGCCAACAGCAATTAAGGTTCAGCTACAACAGGAGAGTGTACACAAATCACATGGAGGGGCACACCTGGAGTGCTCAACTTGAATGATCAGGGAGGCTGTGCCACTGGACATGTACTACATAAGGCTATGATACCAAGCCCAGGAGACATAGTAGCTCTACCTAATAAATAGAAACAAGCACAGGGAGGCTGCCAAAGTGAGGAGACAAAGAGGCATGTCCCAAATAAAAGAACAGGACAAAACTCCAGAAAAAGAACTAAACAAAATGAAGACAAGTGACCTACTAGATGCAGAGTTCAAAGTGCTGGTTATAAGGACGCTCAACGAATTTAGGGGAAGAGTAGATGAACTTTGTGAGAACTTCAGCAAAGAGATGGGAAACATAAAAAAGAACCAGTCAGAAATAAAAAATATATTAACTGAAATGAAGACTACATTACAGGGAATCAACAGGGATGTAGATGAAACAGAGGATCAAATCAGAGATTTGAAAGATAAGGGAGCTGAAAACACCCAATCAGAACAGCAAAAAGAAAAAAGAATTTAAAAAATTAGGATAGTATAAGGAGTCTTTGGGACAACTTCAAGCATACCAACATTTGTATCATGGGGGTACCAGAAGGAGAAGAGAGAGAGCCACAAATTGAAAACCTATGTGAAAAAATAATGACAGAGAACTTCTCTAGTCAGGTGAAAGAACTACACACACAAGACCAGGAAGCACAGAGAGTCCTAAACAAGACGAACTGAAGGAGGTCCACACCAAGACATATCATAATTAAAATGTCAAAGGTTAAATACAAAGAGAAAATCTTAAAAGCAGCAAGAGAAAAGTATATAGTTACCTCCAAGGGAGTTCCCAGAAGATTGTCAGCTGATTTCTCAACAGAAACTTTGCAGGCCAGAAGGGATAGGCAAGAAATATTCAAAGTGATGAAAAGCAAGTACCTTCAACCAGGATTACACTACCCAGCAAAGCTATCATTTAGAATCAAAGGACAGATAAAGAGCTACCCAGACAAGAAAAAGCTAATCACCACCAAACCAATATTACATAAAATATTGAAGGTCTTGATTAAGGAGAAAAAAAGTTAAAAAAGATGAATAATAAGATGGCAATAAACACATGTCTATCAGCATCTGAATCTAAAAAAAAACCAAAATAAACTAACAAGCAGAAGAGAAAAAGACTCATAGATACTGAGAATATTCTGACAGTTGCCAGATGGGAGAGGGGTATGGGGGTGAGTGAAAGGTGAAGGGAATATGAAGGTGGTTACAGAACAGCCGCAGGGATGTAAAGAACAGCACAGAGAATATAGTCAATAATATAGTAATAACTATGTATGGTGTCAGATGGGTACTAGGTTTATTGTAGAATGTCTAATCACTGGGGTGCGCACCTAAAACTAATATAATATTGTATGTCAACAGTAATTAAAAAATAAAAATTATTTTTAAAAATGGAAGATAAATTAAAAAAATAATAATAAAAATTAACAATACTGAGTTATTATTTTTTTATTTGTCAAATTGGCAAACAGAAAGGAACGGCCTTGTCCATACCTTCACTTTGCAAGTTCACAGCTTGGCTGGTTAATACTCAGGTCTAGTCAGAGCCCTCTCTCTGCACACACAGAGTCATGTTTTAACTTATTATTCTTTATTTACCCTTATTCAATAAATTTTACTTCTTTTCTGTTATAAAAACAATATGCACTCAGTATAAAAAATATATAAAATACCAGAAATTGCAAACCTGTAGTCTCAATAGCAATTTTTGTAAGCCGCATTTATTCTTATTTTAAATAAAGTTAGGATGACTTTAACTATAATATCCTGTGCCCTACTTTTATCTTCGCCTAATATCTTACCAAGCACAGCCTCCTGTTTATACCTGCACATTCATTTTATTTAAGCAGGGCAGTACTCATTTCAACAAATTTTGTCCCAAATATAGCTTTAATGCCTTGTCATATAAAATTCACACCACCGATGGCTGTCCCACTTCTAGGTTCAATTCCTTACTCTGTTAGAACTTTGGTGCTGCCGCTGTCTCTGATCCCTGCCATAGGGAATTCCAGGGAGTGAGAGAATCAATGTTTATGTGGATTTTTCACTTCTGGCTTTCAAACTCCTTAAAGGGCCTCTTGGGATCCAAGTGTGTTTCTCAGACAGCCACAGATACAGCCGGGCCACACTCTGGAACCTTTCCAGCCACTTCCCAACATGGAGAGGAAATAGACATCTGGGCCTCATGTCACCATCCTTACTAATGTTTAATTTCTTCTCTGCAATAGTACCACCTGCCACAGCTTAGAGTTTTGTTTTCTAAAGCCTCCTCAGTATTTCCAGGAGTAACCAAGAAAAACACATGCCCATTTGCTAGTCTTTCAAACTGCTTCTTGTGAAATAACAGCAGAGGATTCCAGCTCCCCAGCATCTTAGAAACAATATAAACATTGTGAAACCTCAATCAGACCTGTGCTTCAGAATTAAGAAAAAAATAAAATTATAAAACTTTACTGCACATCCAAAGACAATGCAGAAAAAAGGTGAAGCACCCTGAATTTACAAACAAGGGTCTTGAAGGATCTTCAAGGCCCAACCCAAGCACTCTCCTTCAGGGAAGACTTCCTGGAAGAGGTGATATCTGAGCCAAGGCATAAAGAATGAGTAGACGTTCATGAGGGCAAGGTTGGGGCAAAGGGTAGGACAATCTTAAGAGTATGACATGAGCAAAGGCACAGAAGCAAGAAGCAGGGAAGTGAATTTATTCTGTATTTTGTTGTTAAAGAATAACGTGGCACCAGACTTTCAATCAAAAGACCTTAATGTTTCTCAAACTGTAAAGCACTGGTATGTCACAAGCTATGCTTGCTTATACAAACTGAAAAAGCATTCCCTACGAAAAATGAAGTGCGCTGAGTGAAGAGACCAAAGTCCAAGTGCAAATGGTGATGGAGCATTGTGTGCAAAAGGGGCCGTGTGTAGAAGAATCAGTACACATATTAAAAAATTTAATCACTCCATGCCACAGCCTATAAATACAAAAGGCCCTTGCCCAGTCAGGAGGGAGGTGCCCTTAGAGAATATCTCACACTTCTATACTTCTTGATCAAAAAATACAGTTTCTGCTCTGCTTTACCCAACTCAGTTCATTCTGCTGGCACTAGACGGAGGAAACTTGCTTTAGGTGCTTGACCCAGAAGGGTCGGTAACAGAAGTACAAGGCGTGGGGGTGGGGAGCAGAGGAAGCGTGGCAAGAAATGAAATTAAAAAATCAGGAAGAAAGCAAATCTCTGAGAAAGATTCACAGATTAGTTGGATGACAGCTAAGGAGGGGGAGATTAAGGGGTGAAGGGATTAAGCAAAAAAGGAAAAAGGACTCATGAACTTGGACAGCAATGTGATGATTGCAGAGTTGGGAGGGGACAGAAGGGGACTAAATGCTAATGGAAAAAATACAATAAAAATTTTAAAAATAAAAAGAAAATTTCAAGCCAGCTGAAAGCAAAATGGCATATTCTAGTGGGTTTCATTGATCTAGTGACTGTTTCTGCTTGCCATAATTTTTCACAATATTAAAATTCTTATCTATAAACTGAGATATTAAAAAATGTGTTTAGCAATTTGGATTCCTGAAATTTCTTCTCCCCAATAAGAATGCATCTCCAAATAGTGTATATCTTTTTCTTGATACAGACTTATATGTATGTTTAGATCATATGCAAGTTTCACCCTAACAGGAGGAAATAATCTTATATTAGAATTGCAGTGTATGTATACAGATTTATACAAATATGTGTGTGTATGTACACATAAGGTGGTGCAATAGATATGTATTAACCATTGAACTTCATTTCCTAAAGGCTTTTTTATGTCTCTCTGGCTTGGGACATGCTGTTCCCCCTGCCTGAATGCCTTTCCACCTATGCCTTCCCCACCTGATGAACTCTCACATATTTGAAGCCCAGCACCTCTTCTTTGAAGACATCCACAGTGGTTCTGGCATTCCACCTGTGGTTAATTATTCCACCTGTGTTTCCAGAGCATTTCTATCACTTTCTAGCATTTAAGATAGTAGCTCCCAACTGTGGCTGTACATTAAAATCATTGGGGTCACTTTGCAAAAATATCACTGCCTGGGCTTACTCCCAAGAGATTCTAATGTTACTGATCTTAGGTGGGGACCAGGAACCAGTATTTTTTAAAAGCTCTTCAGATAGTTCAAATGTGAATAAATATTGTGAATCACTATTTATCTAACACTAATTTATCTTTATCTCACATGTTTATTTTTTAAGATTTTATTTATTTTTAGAGAGGAGAAGGGAGGGAGAGAGGGAAACATCAACATGTGGTTGCCTCTCATATTCCCCCTAGTGGGGACCTGG
This sequence comes from Macrotus californicus, assembly GCA_007922815.1. Classification (NCBI taxonomy): domain Eukaryota; kingdom Metazoa; phylum Chordata; class Mammalia; order Chiroptera; family Phyllostomidae; genus Macrotus; species Macrotus californicus. The sequence goes on along the minus strand of VMDR010013338.1, from coordinate 13,133 downwards.
CCTGCAACCCAGGCATGTGCCCTGACTGGGAATTGAAGTGGCAATCCTTTAGTTCACAGGCAGGCACTCAATCCACTGAACTACACCAGCCACAGCTGTCTCACACTTTCTGAAATATTGTAGTTTCGTTTTCATTGTTAAAATATTTTTTCAATAAATTAAATGAGAGAAAGAGAGAGAGAGATCAATTTATTGTTCCACTTATTTATGTATTCATTGGTTGATTCTTGCACGTGCCCTGACTGGGGCTTGAACTCACAACCTTGACATATGGGGACGATGCCCTTATCAATGGAGCTACCCAGCCAGGGAAGTTCAAAATATTTTTAAATTTCTCTTGAGACTTGTTCTGTAATCCATGGATTACTTAGAAATGTATTCTATAATTTCCAAGTATTTAGATATTTTCAGTTACGTTGATGTTATTGATCTCTAGTTTAATTCTATTATGGTCAGAAAACTTACATGTCTGATTTAAATTAGTTTAAATTTGTTCAGCTTTGCATTAGCATCTGGAGCATGATCTGTTTTGGTGAATGTTCAATGTGCACTTGAAAACCATTTGCAGTCTTCTGTAGTTGGGTGAAATGTCATATAAATGTCAACTTGATGAAGCTGGTTGATGGTGTTGTTCAATCTACTATATTCTTGTGGATTTTCCATCTATTTGTTCTATCAATTACTAAGGGAAGCGTATTAAATTCCCCAGCTACAATTTGGATTTTTCCATTTTTCCTTTCAGCACTATCAGTTTTTGCTTTATGTGTTTTGAAACTGTTGTTAGTTGCATACGCATTTAGACTTGTATGCCTGCTTGGTAAGTTGACTCTTTTATCATTATGTAATTTTCATCTTTGTCCCTCGTCACTTTCATTCCTCTGAAATTTACTTTGTCTAATATTAAAGTAGCCATTCTACCCATCTTTGCATTCATATTTGCATAATATAACTTTCCCATCCTTTTACTTTTAACTTACCTGTGTTACCAGACACAGACCAAGCCTGGAGCTGGTCTGCTTCAGGCCTACCTGTAGTGTGTGGGTTCTTGACTTTGTGCATGGAATATTTCACAGCACAAGTCCAGGTGACTTTGAGAATATGTTTATTAAAGCTGGGGACAGCGAAATAAAGGAAGGGCTTAGGATAGAAGAAGCAACAGGTGAGAGCCTAGGAAGTGCTCTGCTTTGGCTCCCTAGAAACATTATAGGAAAGAAGTGAGCCAAGGTGAAAAAGGAGGCCTTGGAGACAACAGGTCAGGGGGTTAGTGCAGGACAAGCTGCTGCAGCCCACTGCTCCCCTGGTTGCAAGTCTTGTGGGGACCCTTAGAGTTTAGGAGGAAGTAAAAAGTCCATGCTAAGTTGATGCATCAAAATGAGCATATAGGGGAGTTTAGGATTCTTCTTTGGTCTGCTTTACCATTTTACTATTCTCTTGGGTGTGTCTGGCTCTAATTGAATCTTTGTTATTGGTTTCCCTGACTTCATCTGTCCTTGGGTTTAGCTGGCACAAATGACATTAATTGGGTCTCTGTTCTCTATCTCCTCAACCAGGGTAATTTAAGCTGTGTATTTAGGGAGGATAAGTATAAACCATTTGCTCTTAAGTGTCCACAGTTAGGGAAGATAAGGTTTTGCCATTCACTAACTGGCTGTAAGTTGTTCAAATTGTTTTGGCCTTGTTTCATTACCTCCGTTTCCCCACTCCACTTGCCCAGGAATTTTCCTAGCTTCTTACTATCCTGCTTCACCTATACCAGTGTTTTCTGTAGACAACATTTAGTTGGGTCTTGCTCTATTATTTTCGATGACATTTTTAAATTCTAATTGATGTATGTAGACTATTTAAGTTTTATGTAATTATTGACATATTTGGATTCGGCATGCCACGTCATTGTTTTCTATTTGTTTTCTATGTTGCTTGTTCATGATCTGTCCCTGCTGTGCTGACCTGTCTTGCTATCTTTTAGGTTGCTTCACTATTTTAATTTATCTATTGAGTTTTTATTACATTTTGTTTAGTCCTATTAATGGTTGCTCCTAAGACCTCAAAATAAGACCACTTAATCTACTTAAAAGAAGTATTTTAGCACTTCAAGGGACGTTTAGAAAACTCACCACCACATGTCTCTTCACTCCCCCTTCTTACGCTGTGGTTGTGATCTGTGTGACATCTATATGCTTCGTAAAAGCAACCAGACAGTGCTATTCTTGCTCTCAACTGTCCCGTATATTTTTAACTTCACAGTCTGTTTACCCAGATATTTACTACTCCTCTTGCTGTTCCCTCCTTCATGAAGTTTCAAGTTTCCCTCTGATACAATTTCCTTTTTATTTCAAGAACTGCCTCTAGCAATTCTTTTAGAGCAGGTCTGCTAGCAACACATTCTATTATTTTTTTCCTCAGGAGAATGACTTCAGTTCTGCATTCATTCCTGAAGGACATTTGCATATATCGAGAATTCTAGGTTTGCTCTTCCTTCCTTTCAGTGCTTTAAAAGTGCAGTGTGGCTTCCTCCTGGCCTCCCTGGTTTCTGACAAGAAGCTTACGGCCGTTACATTTCTATTCTTCTATCTGTAAAGCGTCACCCTTCTACGACCTCTTTCTAAATTTTTTGTCAGTGTTCCATGGCTTGACTATGATACATGTGAGCATGAATTTCTTTTGAGTTTATTTTGTTTGGGGCTTCTTGAATCTGTAAGTTTATGTTTTTAATCAAATTTGGGAGACTTTTAGGTATCATTTCTTCAAATCTATGCATATGTGCTCTTTGTCCTGCCTTTCTGGGCCTTTATGAGGACATAAATGCCAGGCTTTTTAGTATTTTCCCACAGATCACTAAGGTTTTCTGTTTATTTTATGTTTAATCTTTTCTTCTCTTTGTTGCTTGTCATTTTCTCTTTGTCTAATTTTCTGTTCTCAAGCAACATCTTAATATAACTCCAATATATAAATGAATATGTTTGAATGGCAGGATTGGCCTCTGGGACATTATGACTCTGAGTGATGGAGTATTAAAACCACTGCCTTGTATGCAGAAGGTTGTCAGGTGGGAGGGGTTGTGGGAGAATGGGTGTAGAGGTGAGGGGATTAAGAAGTACAAATAGGTAGTTACAGAATAGCCATGGAATGTGAAGTACAGTGTAGGGAGTGGAGTAGCCAAAGAATATACACACCACCCATGGACATAAACAGTGATGGGGGGATTGACTGAGGGAGTGGGGGGTGCTGAGTGGAGGGGCGCAAAGGGGAGAAAATGAGAACAACTGTAATAGCACAATCAATAAAATATAATTAAAAAAAACAACACCACTGCCCTGTATCAAGAGTAAGCTTTGAAGGGCTGAGAAACAGCCACTGAGAACATGGTTTCTTCTCGCCAGAAATGAGGCCCATCTGTCACGCATTTATTATTTCAACAAATTCTGTCTCAGTTCAATCACGGTTTCTCCTTCTGCACAATGACCTTGAGCCCATTTTTTTCTGTTATTTTTATTCTAAAACAGAAAAGAGAGCAGGGAATTCTGCATCTTGATGGACTACCAACCTTAGCAGTCTTTAAAATGTGTGAGATTCTCGCCTAGGTTTACTAAAGAACAGAGACAAGATTAATCTTGGGCAGTGTTCGTTGTAACCCTAAAGCTTCATTTTTCAGCATTTTGGGGGGAGGGGTGTCCATGGCAAGGATCCCCAGCCAGTCAATGATGTGGAGGTTTATGTCTTGTCTCCAATAACTCATTAACAAGTCACGTTTCAATTTTTTACTATGACCTTGGTGGCTTTCTGCCACATTGCTATAAGAGCAGTATCTCAACACAATAATGTTAAAGATTATATTAAAAAAAACATTTAAATTACTATTAAGTTTCAGGTTTGGAGTTTAATCCCTTTTGTTAATTACCAGACAAGAAAGAATAAGTGGCACGGTCCAGCTCCTGTTGTCACTGCTCCCCACCCCACACCTGGACAGGTAACAAGGTCACCTGGTGTAGGACTACACAGCCTGCATCTGAGGATACACACCAAGGCCAGTCTGTGTTATTTCTGTGACTCTCTTGGAAGCCAGAGGAGCTAGAATAGTAGCTATTGCAACATCAGACAGGAAGACAGCAGCCTTAGAGAGTGCTTACCACTCCCCACAACTGTGCAAGGTCAAATCCGTCACTGATAAAACCTACTCGATTAATATCAAAATCCAAAAATGGTATCTGTCATATGCTTATCTTTTATATTTACTATTTCTGCCCAGTATTACATTCTCTGTAATTTCGTCATATCCATCTTCCAACTCTCAAGCTTCTCCTTCAGGGACAACTGTGTCGTGTCTAGTCTAGTCTTTTCAAGCATTTACTATTGGATTCTCCCCAAAATAATAACGACTTTCTATTATTCACGCTAACAAAGACAAAGCATAGAGAAACCTCTCCTACACGTTTATTTATCTCACAACACAAAATAAGTTGACAACCTTACTAACAACCCAATGACATAGTATTAAACTAACTATGTAACTATGTAGCAGTTTCTTTTTTTATGAAACTAGTGAGTACTGTGTGTGAAATACATATGTGCATGTATTGCAGGTGTCAGGATAAATTAGCACAACATTAAGAAGCGATTAAAAAATACTGTCAAGAAACTTTACCCAGGAGTTTAAGCTTGTGAAACATATGCAACATAGAGAATGCTCTCAAAGTAACATTACATTAAAAAATTATATATGCAGCATGAGTTATTACTATGAACATAAACTAGAACAAAATGTAAACAGCATGTGGTTTTGGTGGTGGAACTACGGGTAACACATTTTTTCAGCTTTTGTTTTAAGTAAATTTTATGCTTTCTTAATTGAGATAAAATTCACATAACATAAAATTAACTATTTTTTAGTTTCATTTTTATTGTTTATGCTGTTACAGACCCCACTTTTTCTCCCTTTCCTCACCTCCACCCAGCCCCAGCCCCATATTGTTGTCCATGCCCATGGGTTGTGCATAAATGTTCTCTAGTTAATCTCGTCACCGTCTTTCACCCCGTTCTTCCCCTCCCCCGCTCCTTTCTGGCGGGGTCAGTCTGTTTTTACGTATCTGAGCTTCTGTTACTATTTAGTTTGTTGGTTTATTGTGTTCATTAGATTCCACACATTAGTGAAAGCATGTGGTATTTTTCTTTCACTGACAGGTCTAATTCACTTAGCACAATTTTCTCCAGGTCCATCCATGCTGTTGCAAAATCTAAGAGGTTCTTTTTTGCTGCTGCACAGTATGCCATTGTGAAAATGTACCGCAGTTTTTTATCCACTCATCTACCGGCGGGCCCTTAGGCTGTTTTTGGATCATGGCTGTTGTAAATAGCGCTGCTATAAACAAGGGTGCGTATAGTTTTCTGTATTGGTGTTTTGGGATCCTTGGGGTATTTTTAAAGTGAACAATTCAGTGGCATTAAATACATTCACAATGTTGTATAACCATCACCTTCATGAAGTTCCAAAACATTTTGTTTCCCCAAAAGGCAACCTCATCCCCATTCCACAGTCCCTCCTTCTCTATCCCTGGCAACCACGAATCCATTTTCTGTCTTTGTGTGTTTATTTTTCTAGATATTTCATACAAATAAAATCATACCAAATGTGATGTTTAGTTAGTATAATGCTTCCAAAGCTCATCTAAGTCATGGTGTGTATCAGCACTTGACTCCTTTTCATGGATAAATGATATCCCACTGTGTGGACACCACATCCGGCTTATCCATTTCTCCCTGACAGTCAGTTGGGTTGTTCCCACCACTTGGCCATGGTAAATAGTGCTGCCATGACATTCGTGGACAAGTTCTTGATTGAATACCTGTTTTCAATTCTTTGGGGACCACACAGAGGAGTGTTTTGGAGAGAACTAGAACTAGCTGCTCAGCAGAGGCACATTGGCTCTCCAAATTTTTCTCTCTGAATTTGTGTGAAGCAACTTGGATGTAATGGGATACATAAACGGGGAGCCTAGGGTAGGTTTTCCCATCACCACAGTCCTGAGTGAAAGTCACAGTTCGCCTGTGAGCTCTGCTGGGCTGCCACAGTGGTTCCAGGCATTCTAGTCCAGTGCTGCTCAAAACGCAGGCTGGGTGGCAGAAGCCAGTGTGTGAACCATGTGGTTGGCGCCAGTCAAGGGACTGGCATTGTGAGCAGCACTACCTACCAAACAGTGGTGATATGCTAAGCACTGATAAGAATCTGGGGGAGGTTTTGTGATAAAACTCATGGAGGTCTGAGAACCTTTGAATGAAGGTTAGGGCAAGAGTGGGCCTTTGGGCCTTTAGGGACCTGACAGTAGGCTTCTGTTAACCATGGATGGCACTTCTGGAGGTAGGGAAGGATGAGAAGAGTTTACACTGCCCTCTGTCCTGGAAGGCTTCTCCCCATGCCATTCATGACTCAGGGGTAGCTGACTGGATTGATGGTTACCCTGGCAACAGATGCTGTGCAGCTCTCATCAGTCATCCTGCTCTGTGTGTGACCACTTGGTCAGAACACTGGCTTAGCAGTACTGTACTGAAATTGTCGTGGCTCTCTTCTGGGGGTTGCTTCCAGTGTCATCACAGATTTGATCCCAAAGCTACACATACGGCCTGAGTGCACCTCTACTTCTGTTTCTTGCCAGAGAAATAAAATCATTTTTAAAAGATTGTAAATGGAGAAAACATCTCCCTTGATGAAATGGATACAAATCCATTTACATATTATTTTTTGAATGTCACATATTGGACCTCACTGGAGCCCTGGGAAGAATATTACACAGATATTGTCACCAGCAAAAAAAAAAAAAATCCACCTGAGAAACAGTTGTTCCCCTTAATGGGATGTGGAGATGAATTCCTGTTGGGCATCAGACAGCAGACAACTGCTCAAAAACTGTTGAGACAGAAAATGTAGCAGGTTTTTAATCAAAGTGCTGTCTGGGTCAGAGTGATACTTTAGGTTGGTTCAACCTAATATAAATGTTTCAGCCGAAGTTGGGTGGCCTTTAACATCCCTGCTTAGCTACAGAGTGCTTTGAGCAGAGGAAAGCAAAGCAAGCAGCTGGCGTGAATCTGTTTGCTGTTAAGTTTTCAGTGCAAAGGCCCAATTTTGAACACTTCCTACTGAGCTTTCATGATCATCCTGGAGCCTGAATTTGGGGTCGGCAACAAGTGTTTACCAAGAGCTAATGCTGAGATTTCTGCACCAGACAAAGAAAAGCCATCCTGACCTTGAAGTCAGGTTCTGTTCCTTGGGTAAGCAACAGACACATTTTTAGCAGTAGGGCGTTCGGGTTAACAACTCCTGCTACCCATCCTCCCCCCACCAAGCCACTGAGAACTTAAAAAAATTCAAACCATTCTTTCTGAGCCTCTGGCTCTGTGAGATTCTCTTAGAACTCTGACTCCTCCAGATCTATTACTCTTTGTGGCAAACATGTTTCAAATCCAGGTGGCCCTTTAGTGCTGAATTAAAGGAGCTCCTACCCTTCCTGACAGCCCGGATGGAACTGGAGGACACTACACTAAGCGAAATAAGCCAGGCAGCAGAAGACAAATACCATATGATTTCACCTATAAGTGAAATCTAATGAACAAAACAAAAAAAATGAGCAAAACAAAACCAGAAACACGGAAATAAGGAACAAACTGACAGTGACCAGAGGGGAGGGAGGAGGGGGACAAAAGGGGAAAGAAGGGAAAAGGTCTAGTCAAGGAACAGGTACAAAGGACCCAGGGACATGGACAACAGGGTGGCAATTGACCATGGGGGCAGAGTGGGTGGGTGGGGTGGGGGAGAGCAATGGGAAACAATTGGGACAATTGGGACTGAACAACAATAAAATACAATTAAATTAAAAAAAAGAAAAAGAAAAGAATTCTAGGCTACTTCAGGGTCGGCAATAAACAATGTCATGTGCCTGCCTTGGACCTGGAAGGAATTTCTACACCTGCACTTTCTCTCTGACCTGTGGGAAGGCTAGTCCATTGTTCCAGGATCCCATTTCCCACCCTGCCCCACCCCCCTCACCTATGCTGGACTGCTTGATTTCTTAGCAGTGGGATGGAGTGGAATGGGTTTGGATTCGAACCAACCTAGAGTCAAACCCCAGCTCTGATACTGACTAGCTGTGTGACTCTGTTGAGAGAATTAACTGTAATAGCATAAGTAAAATATCCAGGACACGACTTGAGCTTACGAGGTGCTCGATAAGGGATACTCTTCTTTTAAAACTCAACCTGAGCTTGTTTTCAGGAGCTATTTCTGGCTCCCTTAGCTCCCAGGACCTCCCACATACCCCTTTGCTGTGGTTTTTTTCCCATTTTTACTATGATTGCCATTTTCCTCATCACTCTCTCACTAGACTGACACTTTGGAGATTTCTATTAGTTGTTTAAGACGTGCTGCTTGCTGATTGTTAAGTGCCTCCTAAACTACCAGTTCTTAGCCATCTGTCTTATAAGATATCCCAGCCCGAGCAGTGAAAAGGCTCAGGTCAGAAGGCTCCTTCAGCAGCGCCATGGGCACGGAAAGCCCTCGCAGCACCCACTCTTCCCAAACGGAAGCCAGCCAGCAGCACAGAATGTGAGAGAGGCTTCGTCATTTCCAGACCATCAAACTACAAAAGAGCTCTTCCGCCCTGCCACGTGGCCAGTAAAACCAAGCACATCCAGCGACGAGCACGGTAGGGGTACACTGAGCTGCCGGCCTGCTCACTGAGTCGCTGGGCTGATAAGACTTTGGACACCGCTGAAATCAGAGTCCCCATGGGGAGAGAGGGTGAGGCTTCGATCCAGCAGCACTTCAGCAGTGAGAACCCTCAGTTAATCCCTCAGCCCTCCTATATTCCACCTCAGGGGCTTCCGCATGGTGTTGGGTGATGTTATAAAGAAAGCCTGAAATGTTCTCTGTGCCAGACTTGAATGTGGGGAACTGAGCAGGAAATTCATGAATATATTGTCTGTAGGGGAGAGGGTCTTTCAGTCTAAAATACAAATTATTCCATGCGAGGAGACTGATTTAGCTCAAAGAGGCTGGCTTAGGTGCTGATGTCCTACCTGAAGAATTTAAAAACACAGGCAAATAGGACCTCACTCAAGAAACTGTGGGGAGCCCTGAGAGACGCCATTCACAGGCTTCAGTCCAGGAGTGATGACAGGACAAAGCTGGGCCCCTGCGGAGTTCCGGGTGGAGATGGTGAGAAGGTAGGTGACCAGGGGGAAGGAGCTCCCATAGAATATTGAGCCAGCAGTAGCTGAAAGTACCTCAAAGGGAAGTCAAGTCAATGTTTATGCAAGACTTTGGGAGCCACGTGTGTTTTTGATAAACCACGAGTAAGATTGGGTTCTTGGGGATAAACTAAGAGGCTCCTCCTCAGAAACTTTGAGAGGCACAGTGGCAGCATTGCATGGGCAATGTCTAGTTTAAAATCAAAACAAAACATAAAGCAAAGCTTCTGCTATCTTATCAGCCTGAAAAACCCCTCCATAACAGTCAGTTTTACTATAAGTCAAGTGCTGCTCATGGCTTCACAGGTTTTTAACTCATTGAATTTTGAAAGTATTATCATTTGACCTCTTTACAACTGAGGGAAGTGAGGCAAGCAGGGATGGGATGACTTAACCAAGGTCACTTGAGCCTCCAGAGGCCTATCTGGGAATGTGAGTATAGGAGCCTCAGTCTAGGCCTTGCCCTCATTAGGGACTGCACTGCCTCTTCTCAGCCTTCGGGACCACCCCCCAGGAGCCTCGATCGGTCCTGGTCCACCTCATCACCCCACTGCTGTCCTCTCTGTCATCTCACAGCTGTGCCTGGGGCACTCTGAGGCAGCTCTGATGTCACTTGGGGTATCTGTGACTCGTTTCCAAACTAGACTATGAGATATTTAGGAGCATGAACCTCATCTCAGAATTATTTTTGAATTCCTTGTGTCCAGTTTGGTTAACAGACACGAGGGTAGTACTGGTAAATGTTTGATGGAATGAGCAAATGAATAAACCGAGGAGCAGGGGAGAGAACTGGGGCCAGATGAGGCCTGACTGGACCTAGTAATAATGGTCACTGATAATCTTTCCTGACCATGTGCTACGTTCTAGGCAGCGTGCTGAACACTTTTTACACATTTGACGACCCTCTGAGGTAGGCTCTGCTCCCTCATTGTACATTTGAGGAGAGCAAGTTTCAGACAGACTGAGTTAGTGGCATTCGCACAGCTAGTAATCTGCAGAGCTAGGTTCTCAAATCAGATCTGTCTGATGCCAAAGCCAGTGATCATAACCGTCACAATATTTTGCTGCTGTTCAAATCCCTGACCTGCCTGTCTAACCTTGCACACTTGTTACAGAAACATACAGAGGCTTTTCCAGCTGAACTTTCCCACCACCTTTGCTGAGGATCTCCCTAACACTATGTTGCATGTGGTCTTCTTGAAAAAGCTCCATTTTCCTTCTTTTTATTCCACAACCATCACATGGTCACTGCTGCTGGCTAACTCGCATTGAGCCCTTGCTATAGTATATAGTTCTGGGTATTTTTAGTAATATTTCAGTGCATTTAATCCTGCCAACAACTGCACGAGGAAGGTACTCCTAGTAAACTCATTTTCCAAATGAGGAAACTGAGGCCCAGAGAGGCAAGTGAAAACTTGCCCAAGCTTCCACAATAGCTGAGGATAGGTTGTTATTTAGTCCCATGCAGTCTGGTTCCAGAGCCTCCATTGTCAACCATTGTGCTAACCTGGCTCACCAGCAGGACTGTGTACTCAGAGTCTTCCAGCTCTTTAACTATCATGGGGTCTTCAAAGGCCAAGGTTAAAGGCTTGATCTCTGATAGCATTAGTCTGAACCTTAGTCTTGGCCAGATGTCCTGCACACATTTCACAAATCTAGGCCTTTGGTTACCAAGGAGACTGGGTGGATCAGTGCCAGCCTGCCAGTACCAGAACTAGCTTCTCCATATCATTTAAATACCCACTCAGGGAGATCACATTAGCCACTGATGCATCTGATAAGGGATTAAAATATCCAAAATTTATAAAGAACTTAGAAAACTCAACACCAAAAAAAACAAACAATTCAATTTAAAAAATGGGCAAAGGACCTGAATAGACACTTCTCCAAAGAGGACATACAGATGGCCAATAGACATATGAAAAGATGCTCAACATCAGTATTCATCAAAGAGATGCAAATTAAAATCACAATGAGACACCACCTCACACCTGTCAGAATGGCCATCATCAATAAATCAACAAACAATTGATGGGAGGCTGTGGAGAAAGGGGAACCCTCAGGCACTGTTGGTGGGAATGAAGATTGGGTGCAGCCACTGTGGAAAGCAGTATGCAGTTTCCTCAAAAAAATTGAAAATGGATCTGCCTTATGACCCAGAAATTGCACTTCTATGAATTTATCCAAAGAAACTCAAAACACTAATTTGAAGGAATTTATGCCCCCCTATGTTCATTGCAGCATTATTTACAATAGCCAAGAACTGGAAGCAGCCCAAGTGCCCCCTGGTAGGTAAGTGGATAAATAAGCTCTGTACATTTACACACTAGAATACTACTCAGCCATAAAAAAAGAAGTAAATCTTACTCTTCTTGACAGCATGAATGGACCTGGAAAGCATTATGCTAAGTGAAAGAAGCCAGTCAGGGAAAGATAAATACCATATGATTTCACTCATACGTGGAATCTAATGAACAACATGTACTAACAAGGGAAATAGTGACAGGGTCATAGAGAGCAGGCTGACAGTGGTCATGGGGCCTGGGGTGGGGAGGGACTGAGCAAAAAAGGAAAAGACAAAAACCTCATGGACATGGACAACAGTGTGGCGATTGCCGGGGGAAGGAGGTGGAGGGTACAAGCGGGATAAGTGGTGGTGGACGGAGACTTGACTCAGGGTGGTGAACACATAGTACAGGGTACAGATGAGATGATGGATTTTACAATCGTACACCTGAAACCTGTATAATTTTGTTAACTAGTGTCACCCCAATAAATTCAATAAAAAAGAAAACAAAAAGAGTTCTTATTCAGTGTAGTTGAGTATAGGTAAACCTTGTCTTAAGAAATTTCATGTGGCAGTCCTTTTTATAAAGCACTACTATGCAGAATTTTGAAAACAAAATCTTGCTTTCTAAAGTAAAAAAATAAAATTCAAAACTATGTTAGTCAGTGAATCTGGCTTACTTGTTTCTCCAAGTGCTAAGCCTGTCCCCACTGGCTCCACAGGCACAGAATGTTGGTTTTCCCATCCACGATTTGTTGATAGGGTCAAATTCCACACTGGCAGTTTCATCAGAAAGGTAAATACTGCATGTTTAGATATTTGATGTGCTTAGACTGAGAACATTTTACTGTGAAAGCTTTGGAGGTTTGAGGTAGAGCCCAGAGTCACTAGACATCAAAGCAGCAGGGGCTTTGGGGATCAAAGTCCAGCACCCTCGTTTTATGGACAAGGGAGGCCGGAGTGGCAGCCTGCGTCCACGCAGCCAGTCGAGGGCCGAGCCAGGATGTGACCTCCCACCTGCCACTCACAGGCCCAACTGAGACTGTGAATTATGTTTACCCAAAGCTCTTCGGGAACTTATTACAGCTTCATTAGCAGAGCTCAGGAATTGAAAATGGCTATTTCATAGTTGGAGAAGGAAGAGGGACGTCCTATCAGGGCCTTACCGTCTCTATAGTCAAAAAGAAGTGAAAAATTGACTTTCTGGCCAATCTGATCAATCAAGGTAGTCAGTAGGAAGTTATTTCCTCAAGTAGCCAGGCCTTACATTCTAATTCACTGCTCAATGTCTATTAATTCTATGTCACTACTTTAAGTATTTCACCGATGCTATAGGTAGAATCATACCGGAGCTTTTTTTATCCTTCACTATTAGAAAAATTGTTACAATATTTAATAGATCTTCATACAATTTGCCTTATGCAAATCTTTACATGCAAAACAAATCTGTCACTTTAAAAATAAATTTGTACTATGAGGTTCCATCTGGGATCATGAAGAGTTCTGAAACTAGATAACAATGACAGTCACATGTCATGGATGCCACAGTCACGTTGTGCCACTGGTCCGTCACTTTCAAATGGTGAAAATAATAAACTATGTACACTTTTCA
>VMDR010013337.1:0-25130 GCA_007922815.1 Macrotus californicus | reverse complement strand
AACACATAAAAATGGGCCCTGAAATCAGAGATTAAGAGTTGATAAATGGCAGTTTTCCTACATGTCAGTGTTTTACAGATTTAACTTAGTTTATGGGCTAATTTAGGGCTAGATAATTTTGGCAGCCTTTGCATTTTCAAAATATGCTTTTCTATAGTTAAGCATTTTCAAAATATGCTTTTCTGTAGTTAATAGATACAATATATTGTGTTTATAGTACACAATATATTTTTTATACCTTAAATTGAAGCAAAGTAAAATGTCAATTGGAATTTGTTGTTATTTGCATATTCAGTCCAGAATGACTGAAAAAGAAAAAAAGGACTCAGACATAATGATTTTGGATTTGTATTATATTAGGTTGGCCAAAAAGTCTGTATGGTTTTTTCCCATAAAATAAGACATGTTTTTAATTTTCACCAATAACTTTATTGATTTGAATATTTTGAGTATGCCAGCTATCTGTCATGTGGTATAATGTTGATTATTCTCAGTTAAGGTCTCGATTTGTCACCATCAACTTCAACTGGTCTGCCCAATCGTGGAGCATCATCCAGCGAGAAATCTACAGCACAAAACTTCACAAACCACTTTTGACACATTCAGTCAGTCACAGCACCTTCTCCATACACTGCACAAATCTTTTTTTACATTCAGTTGTTTTTAACTTTCTTGAAATAATAAAGTATAATATACTGAAAATGTTGCATATTTTCTTCCATCTTCAATATTAAAATGGCTATACAGAAGTTCACCAATTTAAAAAAAATTCACCAATTTTGATTATTTTTTAAAAAATGCCTGCTAATAAGACAGCCGTCACAATGCAATCTAACAAAACTGTTTCGAATGAAGTTAAAGACAACTAAGTGCTATTAGCACCATATTATAGAAAAAACCAAATGAACTTTTTGACCAACCCAATATATTACTAGGTCTATCAGGCATAAAATTACCCTTTCAAATTGCTATAAACATTTTGAAACACTGGCCATAAATAGATCACAGACTGTCTTCCATTCATGGACCATTTAAGCGCTGGTCTTGATGACTTTAATTTATGCTGAGCCAGTAAGTACTGTAAATTATTTGATAGTCTTTTTTAAAAATGATGACTATCGTGTCATAGTGTTGATTATTAGTATTTGAACGAAGGTATTAGGGTTATTTCAGTCACTGTACAGTGGTCAATGTGAGATTTTAAAAAAATGATTGATAGTATCTATCTTAGGGTGTCAGGGTGACTTTTATTCTTCAGGACTTCTGGTATAAGGTGAACTACTCTGAAAGAAAGCTTATTATTTGGGGAATCATTTTTAAATTTTGTGTATGTGGAAATGCGGCAAGTAAGAATTTTCTCTAATGGAAAAAATACAAAGTGTTTTGCCAAAAATTTCTGTTTATTATTTGTTCATTCAAAGTGTTTTTAGAATATTTATTGATCTTAAAATATACAATACAACCAGCTTCTTCAAATTCCTGTTTAAGTGAGCCATGGTTCGGGCAACTTCCAGTCAAGATGGCGGAGTAGGTAGATGTGGCTCACCTCTTCACACAACCACAACAAAATTACAACTAAATTATAGAACAGTCATTGCTCAGGACTCTCAGAAATTGAGTTGAATGGAAGTCTGACAACTTTGGAATTAAAGACATCACATCCATCCAGACTGGGAGGAGGGGTGCGGATGTGAAATGGGCTGGTCCTTCTTCACACATGAGTGGTAGACAAAAACTCGGGAAGGGTATCTCAGAAGTGAGGAGTCCCAGGCCCCCCAGCCCAGGGTTCCAGTGCCAGGAAGGTAATTTCCCACAACTTCTGGCTGCAAAAACCAGTGGGGATTGAGTCGGTGGAAGAAACTTCTGGAGCCCCAGGCAGTTCTTAACCGTCATATGGACTCACCTACTCAGATTCATTCCCTCTGAGCTCCAGCACTGAGGTAGCAGCTTGAAAGGCACTGGTGGTATACAGGGAGAAACTGAAGTATCTGGCATCAAGATGAGCAGAGACCATGGTCCATTTTCTAAACTCTCCCTCCACAGAGCTAGCAAACTGGTGCCATATCTGAGACCATCAACCTGGCTAACACTATTTGACCTGCCTTGGAGATCCCCAGAGACTCCGCCCCACCCAACCTCTGGGGCCACTCAAGCTGCTTTACCATATGAATGACTGGTCTTGGCTCATCCTAAATCCTCTCAAACAAGCAACAACTAGCCTCAGTGAGCTCCAGGACTGGCATTAGCAGCAGCCAGCTTTGCTTCATAGCTTGGCTTAGCCTGGGAATCTCCCAGCCCAGCACAAGTAGCAGCCATCTCAGATTGCTTCATAGCTCAGGCAAGGTGGTCCCAGGCAAAACACAGGTGGGGGCTGACCGTAGCCTGCACCACCCTGGAAACCCCAGTGCCAACACACCCTGTAGATAGCCACAGATTATGTCCGAGCACTGCCACCTGCCCCAACACAGCTGATCCTCCACGGAGAGCAGAGCTTGGTGGTAAATGGTCACAGCCAATCCTTGTACCTGACTGGCCTGGGTAAATCACTCCCATTCACCTACCAACAGCAACCATGGCTCAACTACAGGAGGAGGGTGTACTCAGCCCACACAAAGGTAGCACCTCAAGTACCCAGCTTGGGTGATAGGGGAGGCTGTGCCACTGGAATCTACAGGACACCTACTACATTAGGCCATGTTACCAAGACATGGAGTCAAAACAGCTTTACCTAACACATGGAAACAAACACAGGGAAGCTGCCAAAACAAGGAGACAAAGAAACATGGCCCAAATGAAAGAATAGATCAAAACTCCAGGGAAAGAGGTGAACGAAATGGAGATAAGCACTCTATCAGATGCAGAATTCAAAATACTGATTATTAGGATGCTCAGGGAACTTAGTGAGGACCTCAGCAGCATAAAAAAAATCCAGTCAGAAATGAAGGATACACTAATTGAAATGAAGAACAATTTACAGGGAAACAACAGTAGGGTGGATGAAGCCGAGGATCAAATCAATGATTTGGAATATAAGGAAACAAAAAATAACCAATCAGAACAAGAAGAAAAAAGAATGCAAGAAAAATGAGGATAGTATAATCAGCCTTTGAGACAACTTCAAGAGGTCCAGCATTCGCATCATAGGGGTGCCAGAAGGAGAAGAGAAAGAGTAAGAAATTGAAAATCTATTTGAAATAATAATGAAAGAAAACTTCCGTAATTTGGTGAAGGAAATAGATAGACATGCAAGTCCAGGAAACAGAGTGTCCCAAATAAAACGGATGCAAAGAGGCCCACTCTAAGACACATCATAATTAGAATGCCAAAGATTAAACATAAAAAGAGAATCTTAAAAGCAGCAAGAGAAAAGTTAGTTACCTACTAAGAAGGGAGTTCCTATAAGACTGTCAGCTGATTTCTCAAAAGAAAACTTTGCAGGCTAGAAGGAATTGGCAAGAAATATTCAAAGCCATGAAAAGCAGGACCTACAGCCAAGATTGCTTTACCCAGCAAAGTTATCATTTAGAATTGAAGGGCAGATAAAATGCTTTCCAGATAAGAAAAAACTAAAGGAGTTCATCATCACCAAATTATTATTATATGAAATGTTAAAGGGGCTTATTTAAGAAAAAGAAGAAGATCAAAACTAGGAACAATAAAATGGCAATAAATACAAAGCTATCAACAATTGAATCTAAAAAACAAACTAAGGAAACAAGAAGAACAGAGATAGATTATGGATATGGAGGGCATTTTGGTGGTTGCCAGAAGGGAGGGGGTGTGGAGGAATGGGTGAAGAGGTGAGGGGATTAAGAAGTACAAATAGGTAGTTACAGAATGGCCAGGGGGGTGTAAAGTACAGCACAGGAAATGGAGAAGCCGAAGAACTCATACGCATGACCCATGGACATGAACAATGGTGTGGGGATTGCTTGAGGGAGTGGGGCATGGGGAAAATCAGGACAACTGTAATAGCATAATCAATAAATATAATTTAAAAAATATATGAACCACGAGTTAAATGATGTTACCTGTAAAATACAGTGACACACATGCTTCCCACCCTCTATTGGAGGAGTCGAGGCACCCTGGTTCCCCTGTAGGCCTGGATTAGTTTAGTTTTGTGGCAACTAACATTATCAAGATTTCACTGTATTTGAAGGAACATAGTTTTTAGAGAATCTATGTTATTCTTCTGTTTCCATTTACAGCAACTTCGTGGAAAGCTGCAGACTGACCCCTTTTGATTTTCATATTATAGAAGAGAACCAGGGAGGGCCCACTCCCTGAGAACAGACTCAGAAGGGTCTCTGCTGTCAGAATCTTGAAATTCTTTTTATTTTTTAAGATTTTATTTATTTTTAGGAAGAAGAGAAGAGAGGTAGGGAAACATGGATGTGTGGGAGATACATTGATTAGTTGCCTCTTGCACAACCCCAACCTGGGGGACTGGCCAGCAACCCAGGCATGTGCCTTGACTGGGAATCGAACTGGTGACCTTTCGGTTCGCAGGCTATCACTCACTGAATCCACTGAGCCACATCAGCCAGGGCAGGATCTCGAAATTCTTAATTTTATATTTGATCTTGCTCTGTAAATGAAGTCTAATGGGATAGTGGAGCTGGTGCTTAGGGTTTGGGGCCTTGGCTCATGTGCAGTTCTTCCTCTTCACCTCCCCAGGCCCTGCCCATGTCCACTGCTGCCCTTTACCCAGGTAGTGACTGGGTCATGTTGGGGAGGAGAATGCCCATGTTGCTGTCACCCTTCAGCTCCTGTTGGGACCTAGGCACCTTAGAGAGGGTGGGGTCAGGTGCCTGTGTCTTGCAGTGTTGTGAGGAGTAGTGGTGGTGGCAAACTCCATTCCAGTAGGGTAGCTTGCTGCATGTTTGGTAGGACAGTCTCTAGCTCACCCCAAATCTGGGTACCTGGTATAGCCAGATGTAATTTAGAGACCTTTTTGCATCTTTCACATACCGTGGATTGCTATGGCTGGCCAATGGGCAGGAGAAATCCCTGGCTCTACTTCCCCATGGCCTCGATCTAGTGGGTGGTTGCAAGGGAAAACCTAGCAGCCATCAGGCCTGAGCATATACTTGCAACAGAACCCCCTACCCCCACCCCCTGCTCCTGTGAGCATCTGCACTTTTCCCACGAGTATCCTTGTTGGCTATACAGAGGGTACCCTCTGTTCCACCTTTCAACCTTTTTAAGTCTGGCCCGAGTTTGTCTTTTCTGGCTGGCTTGAGGCACCTCTGGGGATGAACTATGAAATACAAATTTCATATTCTAGGTGATTTTGCATGTGAGTTAAATGCTCTTATATTTGCATTTAAAATGCATTGCACTCCAAAGTGTTGAGTTAAGTTCAGGGCAGCTTTCCTGTTCTGTCAGTTAAACTTTGGATGTTGAAACACAGGCTTAGGAGAGGTGATTTGATAGAAAGCATTGCTCTATTCATTTACTTCCTGGCCTACAAAAATGAAAACAAATAAATAAAATTAAAAACTGGCATCACACAGCATAAAGGTAATGGTAAAGTTCATGCTAATAATTAAACTTTTTAAAAAAATTTTTTCCTGTGACCACACAGTGTCAGTGACCTCTGTGTTCATTTATTTGAAATAGAAAGATGAGCTTTCTGCATAGTTTCAAACATGCAGAAATTGGATATGTAATGAAGTGAACCTGTGAAGCTTTTTGGTCAGAAGAGTAATCCAAGTGAACATAATATTCCCACCTTAAATGGTATATTCTGCCCCAGCACATCATTACTATACTAAGCATGTGGTTTTTATGTGAACATGTCATGCCAGGAGTAATTTCTTCTCCAGGCTGAGTTTTTTACCTGTCCCTGTGTTTGTCAGCTTCCTGGTGTCTGACTTTTTCACCATGGCTTGCCCTTATTATTGCTTGTGAGTCCTCCAGCTATGATAGCTAGGGCCCTTCATTGATTCATTTCCCTCATTGACAGCCTCTGTATCTTGCTCTTGGGTGTCCTGAACCTGGACCTGACTCTTCCTTGGCTTTAGTCTAGTCCACATATCAGCATTCCCTAGAAACCCACCTCAGCTGAGTGGTCAAAGAAGGCAATGCTTTCCTGTTGTGAAGATGGAAGCTGAGATTCTGGAATTTCAGCCAAGATGGAAGTGTAGGTAGAAACCCTTTGCTTCCTCTCACAACCAAAAGGAGATGACAACCAATCTAAAATCAATAAACAACCAGAAGCACCAGAAAAATCAAACTGCATGGAATTCCAACAACCAAGGAATTAAAGAAAAAACCAACCAGAGCAACTGGACCGGTAAGGCAGCGGACCGCGCAGGCGGGCCCATGGAGAAAAACCTCGGCCAGTCGGCCAGTCAGTGGACCTTGGAGGTGAGGCTGGCTGCTGCATGACTACGGGCTGCAGGGGCAGGGCTTGACTTAAGGGGAAACTGAGACTCAGAGTTGCTTTGGCAGGAGAAACTCCCAGTCTCACACAAGAGTCCCTCAGAAAGTACCCTAGGGGGACAAGCAGATGAGCTGCATTGTTCCCTCTCTGGCCCCTCCCCCACAGGCAGTTCCACAGCAGCAAGGAGGTTGCCCTGCTTTGGTGAATACCTAAGGCCCTGCCCCCTTACAACCTAGGAGGTGCTCCAAGACAAAGAAATATGGCCCAAATGAAAGAACAGTGCAAAACCTCAGAAAGAGAACTAAATGATGAGGACATAGCCAACCTATCTGATGGAGAATTTAAAGCCCTGGTAATCAAAATGCTCAGAGGTCTGATTGAGCTTGGTCGAAAACAAATGAAAGATACCCAAAATGAAATAAAGCAAAATATTCAGGGAGCCAACAGTGACAGGAAGGAAACCAGGACTCAAAGCAACAATTTGGAACAAAAGGAAAAAATAAACATCCAACGGGAATGGAATGAAGAAAGACGACTTCAAAAAAGTGGAAAGAGTCTTACAAACCTCTGGGACAGTCTGAAACATTCCAATATCCAAATTAGGGGTGCCAGAAGAAGAAGAAGAAGAAGAGCAAGAAATTGAAAACTTATTTGAACGAATAATGAAGGAAAACTTCCCCAATCTGGCGAAGGAAATAGACTTCCAGGAAGTCCAGGAAGCCCAGAGAGTCCCAAAGAAGTTGGACCCAAAGAGAAACACACCAAGGCACATCATCATCAAGTTACTCAAGATTAAATATAAAGAGAAAATCCTAAAAGAAGCAAGGGGAAAGCAAAGTTACCTACAAAGGAGTGCCCATTAGGCTTACAGGCAAGAAGGGGCTGGAAAGAAGTATTCCAAGTCATGAAAGGCAAGGACCTACATCCAAGATGACTCTATCCAGCAAAGCTATCATTTAGAATGGAAGGGCAGATAAAGTGTTTCCCAGATAAGGTCAAGCTAAAGGAGTTCATCATCACCTAGCCCTTGTTATATGAAATGTTAAAGGGACTTATCTAAGAAAAAGAAGATAAAAAATATGAACAGTGAAATGACAACAAACTCACAACTATCAACAACTGAACCTAAAAGAAAAAACAATGAAAACAAAAACTAAGCAAACAACTAGAGCAGGAACAGAATCAGAGAAATGGAGATCACACGGAGGGATTTCAGTGGGGAGGGGGAAAGGAAGAATAGAGGGGAAAAGGTACAGGGAAGAAGAAGCATAATTAATAGGTATAAAATAGGGAGAGATAAAAATGGTATAGGAAACAGAGGACTCAAAGAACTTATATGTACAACCCATGGACATGAACTAAGGTGGGGGGAATGCTGGAGGGTTAAGGGGGCAGGGTGGAGGGGGGATAAAGGAAGAAAAAATTGGGAAACTGTAATAGCATAACCAATAAAAAATACTTAAAAAAAAAGATGGAAGCTGATATGCTGACTATCAGAAAGGAATATAGATTCTGGCTGGACTCTGGTCACGGATTTTCCAGGCATGGGAAACTTTGATGCTTGGTGGACTGCCCACAAGTAGAACTCCTTTCTCCACAGTGGGCTCGCTGGGAAGGAACCCTTGACTTTTATCTCACTGTACTCTTTAAAGTTTCCAGGGCACAACTGCCATCCTTCAGCTGCAGCTCTTCCATGCAGACTTAGCACTTGGCTTAGGTAAGGGCTCTTGTTACCTGGTTCTGATCAAGTCCTCACAGCACAGCGCCTGCTTCCTGCTTCCCCAGAGAGAACTGGTGGGTTCTGTGTTAGGCAGTTTTGCATGGTTGGAATTCACCCTCAGGTGTTGTCACCCGTGTCCTGGGAGGAGTGCTGGGCATAATTGCTAGGTACTGCTTTTGGCATTTACTACCAGTTCATCATTACTGAGAATCATCCCATCTGGAAAATAAACATTGCCTCAGCAGTTCATGGCATAATAGTTTTACACTTGGCTTTCATTCACATGTTGCATATTAACTTTCCTGTGGAGAAGATCAGTGTGCTCTGGGAGCCTAGTATGATCTGGATCTTATTACTCTCCACATTTGTTTTTATCATCAGGTGCTTCCTTCGAACTCTAGACCATTCCTCCCACCTGTCATCCTCCTATGCGGCTGATTTCTGACTGTTTCCACAGTAACTTTGCTTTTGTATTTTTGTTTCTTCTCTTTATCTACGCTCACTTTCCCTGTCAAATATAATTTTCTCATGAGCAACTGATAATCCCAGTGTATAAAGGTCCAGGATGTTTTAATGCTTTCAAGGAAGTCTCTTCAGATTACAACAGCGTAAAATAATCCTTTCCCTTTCAGCTTCTTGTTGCTTACTGCATCAATTATTTATTTACTTGTGTAATTCATGTCCTTGCTCAGGTGTGTGTTAGTGTAGCTTTGAGACTGTGGCTCCCTTTGGAGAAGGATCTGTGTCTGATAACTAGCCTTCTTCCTCTGTATCTAATTCAGTGAGGACTAAATTGGGGGCAGGAGTCCAGGAAACCTGCTGTTCCCTTAGTTATTTGGTTCACTGTCTGAGCCCAGAGCCAGGGGGTTACAGTAACTTTGATTCTATTATTTTCCGATAGACTAATTACAGTAAAAGTTCCTAAATATTCTGATGTAGGTTAAGGGGCAAATAGGAGTCTGAGTCATAGCCCTTTGTCACAGATGGTTTCCCTGAAGTGCTGGATTGGAATCTCTCTGCTCCTTCGTACCGACTCAGCTCAAGGGGTCCTTTCACACCTGAATTCCCTCCCGAAGGAGGCGCCTGTGCAAAGTAGACTGCATTTTGTTACCATCAGGAAGACACTGGCTTAAGTCACATGCCTCTGCCCCTTTTTTCCTTTTAAAATCTCCAGGAAGTCCCATAGTTGGGGGGTCAGTACTGGATCAGAAGAAGCAGGAAAGTTTACCAGTCAGAGGTGGGAAAGGTTGAAAGGCCACATTAACTGTGGCCTTGCATTAACAGAAGGAGCCAAGCAAATTCCTTCTGAGGTCCTAAAGAAAATTGCTCTAAATCCAGGACGATTTTATCCTATAAGATGGAGTGGTTCTTGGTTAGCTGAGGGCTGGCTTTTTAGATGCTATGAAGTAAGTAAACTTTGGGTGGTGAAATTGGCCACAGTAATACAAAGGATCCTATGTGGTCAGCTCTTCTTAAATTGGGGCCTTTTATCTGCTTATTACGAGCGTAATTATTTGGGGTTGGTTAATGGCAGAGGAATGGACTTTTGTACTTATAGTTTGAAAAAAAAACCTTTAAAACATTTTTATTTTCCCCAGTAGAGTGCTTTTCCTTCATTGAATCCCTAAAACTTTATCCCAGAGTAGGTTTTTGAGTAGTAGTAATTTTTAGTATGATCTTTAGTATGATATAAAAATAAATCTCTGAAAACATGAAGTAGAAAGTGTTCTTTATAGACTTTTGGCCAAGATGGAGGCACAGGTACATATGTTTTGCTTCCTTGCACAACCAAAAGAAGGACAACAACAAATTTAAAAACAAAAAAACAACCAGAACTGCCAGAGAATCGAACTGTATGGAAGTCTGACAACTAGAGAGTTAAAGAGGAAACATTCATCCAGACAGGTAGGAGGGGTGGAAATAGGCAGCTGGAGTGGAGATGACATGTGGCAAGGTGATGGACTGGGCAGGTGAGGCAGCCGCTGGTGGACCAGGCAATGCCACATCCGTGTGCAGATAAGCCAGGAGGAACAACTGGGGAGTGAGACAAACCACACAACCCAGAGTTCCAGCTTGGGAAACTAAACCCTCCAAATCTCTGACTGTAAAGACCTATGGGGGTTGTGGCAGTGGGAGAAAGTCCTAGCCTCACAGGAGAGTTCATTGGAGAGACCCTTGGGGTCCTACAATGTACACAGCCTACCCACCCAGGAATCAGCATCAGAAGGGCCCAGTTCACTTGTGGGTGGCGGAGTAAGTGACTGAAAGGGGAGTGAGAGCTGAGTGGCATTGTTCTCTTTTGGACTCTTCTCCTACGTGCAACAAAGTGGGTTGCCCCACCCTGGTGAATACCTAAGGTTCTGCCCTTTACAACGTAAACAGGTGCACCAAGAAGAAATATGACCCAAATGGAAGAACAGATCAAAACTCCAGAAAAAGAACTAAGCAATGAGGAGATAGCCAACCTATCAGATGCACAGTTCAAAACACTGGTAATCAGGATGCTCACAAATGATTGAGTACAGATGTACAGTAGAGGAAGAAGTGAAGGCAATGAAATAAAGGAAAATATACAAGGAACCAAGAGTGAAAGGCAGGAAACTGGGACTCAAATCAACAATTTGGAACAGAAGGAAGAAACAAGAATTCAAAAATGAGGAGAGGCTTAGGAACCTCCAGGACAACTTTAAACGTTCCAACATCCAAATCATAGGGGTGCTAGAAGGAGAAGAGGAAGAGCAAGAAATGTAAAACTTACTTGAAAAAATAATGGAGAATTCTCCAATCTGACAAAGGAAGTAGACTTCCAGGAAGTTGAGGAAGCTCAGAGTCCCAAAGAAATTGGACCCAAGGTGGAACACACCAAGACATATCATAATTAAATTATCCAAGGTTAAAGATAAGGAGAGACTCTTAAAAGCAGCAAGAGAAAAGGAGACAGTTACCTACAAAGGAGTTCCCATAAAACTATCAGTTGATTTCTCCAAAGAAACCTTGCAGGCGAGAAGAGGCTGGAAAGAAGCATTTGAAGTCATGAAAGACAAGGACCTACATTCACGATTACTCTATCCAGCAAAGCTATCATTTAGAATGGAACGGCAGGTAAAGTGCTTCCTAGATAAGGTCAAGTTAAAGGAGTTCATCATCACCAAGTCCTTATTATATGAAATGTTACAGGGACTTATCTAAAGAATAGAAGATCAAAAACTATGAACAGTAAAATGACAACAAATTCACAACTATCAACAACTGAACCTAAAAAAACAAAAACAAACTAAGCAAACAACTAGAACAAGATCACAGAAATGGAGGTCACATGGAGAGTTATCAGCTGGGAGGGGGAGAGGGGAGAACAGGGAATAAGAAGCATAAATGGTAGGCACAGAATAGATGGGGAGGTTAAGAATAGTGTGGGAAATGGAGAAGTCAAGGAATTTATATGTACGACCCATGAACATGAACTGAGGGGGTAATGCTGGTGGGAGGGGTGGTGCAGAGTGGAGGGGGATAAAGGGGAGAAAAAAAATGGGACAACTGTAATAGTATAATCAATAAAATATACTTAAGAAAATATTCTTTATAGACTTTCTTAGGAAAAACAAATGTTTATAAACTGTTTATCAACTGTTTGTTTTTCCTATCTGTGCAATTTCACCCATTAGTAACTGTCAGAGTTCAAGTTCAGTTATTTGCACAGTAATCTCTAAATTTTCCTCACTGTTAATTAGTAAGACTTTGAGTCATAAGTGCTGATGGCTAAATGGCAGAGTTCATTAAAGATAGTCATACTTTAACCTTAGTACTGCTATATTGGGAGAATGAAATAAAATTAGAAAAATATTTTATTAAAATAGCTTAAGTTTTATTAATTTAAATTAAAAAATAATTTTAACCTTGAATTAATATTTATTTTTGTTTCTAAATTCCTGAGCCTGATCTAAATAGATCATGAAATATATAGAGTTATTATAATTCAAAGACGTTCTGCTTCTATAACTAACCACACTAAAGCTCACATTATTAACCTTAAAAGCAGTGTCATTAAATCACAGAGAATTAAACAGTTTGTCTCCAGGGCTAATGGGAGTAGTTTGGGGTCAGCCTTTGTAGAAATAGTAGTATGTTTTGTTAAATAATGTGTGTGGTTATGGAGTGGTTATCACTTAACTTCCCACGAAATTTCTGGAAAGTCATGTTTTTCAAAAACCAAGACACATTTACAGTAAGATGTTAAGATTAGACGCATTAAAAAACGGTGTGACTTGATGAGTTCATCAAAAGACTGTTCTGTCCAGGTCTCATCAAACCGCCCTTGAAATCCCTCTGCTATGTTTTTCTAGATGGTCTGAAGAAGGGAGTACAATTTTTTGGATTGTTCTGTGGTTAAGTAATTTTTTACAACTCTCTTCACTGCAAAATAGCATTAAAAGTTTGTATTTATACTGTATATTTGCTTTTAGAATTGCTTTGAGTTGCTGTATAAAAAATGTAAAGTCTGTTTACTGCTTTATAGTTTCTGGTGTATTTATACATAAATAACACCCTTAATCCTAACTTGACCAACACGTAGAATGATATTATTATTATCCTCCTTACTGTACAGATGAGGAAACTGAGGCTCAGATTGACTAGGTATATAACAGGAGGTACCTGGAGAACCTAGGATGCAAACCTATGCCTTTGGACTTCAAGCTCCACGTTCCTTCCACGGCTCTGTCCTGAGTACCCTTGTACACTGATTTACATTATAAATTCTTTGTGAAGATGGGCATGGCAGTTAGTAACTTGAATCAGTAGTGGCTTTATTCAGACACAGACACATGCATATTTTATCATATGTATTTAAATGTATATAATATTTGTCAAAAATGTCAGAATAACAATCAATAGTACCTTATTTTTAGAGTTGAGAACCCCTTCTTATTTTAGTGGGAATTATCTTAAAGCCCTAGAGTAAGGGAATTTGAAGACAATTCAGAACAGTGGTACAGACTGGCTGTTATCTCTCCTTTTTTTCCCATGTGATGAATGAGGATCCAATGTGCTGCTATTTAGCTATAAAGGTGAAGCTGACTTCACCAGGAGTATTTTCATAGTATTTATAGGTCCTCTTTTCAACACTAACCTTTTGGTTAGCTTGTTCTTATACTTCATTCATACTTAGGCAGTTGCTACTGAAGGATAGATGGGTAGAACATGCATCAGTTTATGTTAAAATATACCCATATGTAGGAATGTCAATTCATGCTAATACTGCCAGCTGTGCCAGTTAAGAAGTATGAGATTAAAGAATTTTGCTTAGGCAGTTGGTGAGTATTTGGGATATTGTAATACATCTGTATAGCACTTGATACTTTTCGATGTTTTTATATATTTGCTCTTCACAATAAACCTGTTAAGACTAGTGAAATGACATGTTATTATCATATTACAAATGAAGAAACCTGTGGTTAAGAATGAGTTTTTATATTCTTACACATTCTTTTATGAAAGACCAGAATCCTGAGAGACCTTACAGCAAATTAATCTCTAAGCCTCAGTACACTAATCCGTAAAAAGTGGGGACCTTGTGAGGTTGTTGGAGAGTTTAAATGAGATAATGAGTAGAAAGTCTGTAGAAGAGTGGACAATCAGTGTAGTAGGCAATCAGTAAATACCGGATAGCGTTATCATCTCCAGAGGTTATTATTCATTTATTTAACTCAACAAAAATTGAGAGTCCCTTCTGTGTGCTAACCACTGAGACATGATGGTGAACTAGACAGATAGGGTCCTTACTCTGATAGAATTTACATTTTAGTGGTAGAAATGGTAATGAGTCAATAAGAATTTCATGGAAATTCTTTGAAGAAAGTAAAAGGGGACAGTGTTTGAAAAAGGCCTTCTTAGTTTTGGTAGTCCTGTTGGAGACAGTGGCATTTGATCTCAGACCTAAGTGGCCATCACCATAAGAATGTCTGGCAGAGCAGCCTTCCAGGGGGAGGAAACCAAAGAGCAAGAGGCTGAGAGGCGGGACAGGGGTGGCTGGCACAGAACAGGAAGATGTTGTCTTGTGTGGAAAGGCGGGGTGTGGGGGGGGAGGGTTGGATTGTGTAGGGTTTGTAGGCCTGGGTAAAGAGTTTGGGTTTCTTCCAAGTTTGGGGCTTGGGGCAGGGGAGGGATATGTCCAACTTTGGGCAAACAGAAGACCAGGTGCTATGAAGGAAACAAAAGTATGGGCAAAACATTTCTTTCTTCCTGTAAACAAAGTGTAGGGGAAACATTGCTTTCTCCCTGTAGTTTATAGTCTTTGGCATCATAAAACTAATGCCTGGCACAGGAGCAGTTAGAGCCCTGCAGTGCTCCTGCCGCTGCCCTTAATGTGATAATAGATGCTCTTTGTCACGTATTCTCCCTGCAGTCATCTAGGAAGTTATCTATTGACAAATCTTTTTTTCTAACAATCTAAAGGGCTTTTAGGGTGGAGGCAGGGTGGGGGAAAGGATAAAGAGGCTGCTTCTGAACACTGGATACAAAAGAGAGATTAGGAAGTAGGGGAGTGGAGGGGAAATGCAAGGTCCTGTTGTGCACAGAGGTGTTGAAACTGTGGCTCTTTAAGGTGGCATAGGTGGGCCCACACGGGCTGGGTCATGACTCTCCCAGGTTGGTGAGCCCAGGCTGTGCAAGCCCAGATGCTCCCACCTTGGCTTTGTAGCCTGAGACTGTTTACTGGCAGCTTTTCTCATTTCAACTGAGGGCAAAAGGGGCAGTGATACCCTTCTGTTTTATTCTCCAAACAGGGTTTCAGTCCTTGAATCATCCCATCAGTTTAATGTTAATCAATTAACAATATATTAATTATATATAATTATTATTATAGTAGCTAACATTTATTGAATGCTTACTGAGGGCTAGTTACATGCTCTTTTACCTACATTATTCTACCAGTCCTTAAACCCTCTGAGGTAGGTACAATATTACTATCCTTCCCATTTTACTGATGGGGAAAATGAGGCACAGAGAGGTTAATTGATCTGCTTGTGGTCCCAGAGCAGGTCAGTAAAGCCGGGGCTCCAAACCCATGCTTAACTCTGAACTGAAGACTGTTCTTAATCACATCTTCACACTTTTAATGTCCAGTACTTATTGGTTATTTATGGACTGATAAGAAGGGGGCTGGTGGTGTTCTTCTATTGGGGAAAGTAGACTAGCTAATCAAGACAATACCAGTTAGTTTTAAGAAGAAATATATAAATCCATAGCAGCAGGGGTTGTCGAACCCGTGGGCCGCATGTGGCCCAGGATGGCTATGAATGCAGCCCAACACAAAATCATAAATTTACTCAAAACCTTTTTTTTTTGCTCATCAGTTTTCATTAGTGTTTGTGTATTTAACATGTGGCCCAAGGCAGCTCTTCTTTTTCCACTGTGGCCCAGAGACGCCAAAAGGTTGGACATCCTGGGCACTCTGTTCTGAAGAGTTAGTTCCACCTGTATACCATTAAGTGAAATGCACTAAGGGAGGGTATTTATTGAGGTGAGAACAAGATGTGTTGTCCCTTATAGAAAGGGGCTTACCAGTGACAGGTTGTGATTATTATCTCTTTGGTGGTTTTCTATTGTAAAACAATATAATATTATTAATAATAACAAAAAATTTGTAAGTCAAGAAAGACTTTTCTGCCCTGGCTGATAATGGCTCAGTGGATTGAGCACTGGTATGCAAACCAAAGGGTGTCGCTGGTTCGATTCCTAGTCAGGGTACATACTTGGATTGCAGGCCAGGTCCCCGGATGAGGGTGCATGAGAGGCAATCACACATTGTTTCTTTCCCTCTCTCTCTCCCTCCCTTCCCCTCTTTCTAAAAATAAATAAAATCCTTAAAAAAAAGACTTTTCCCCAAATTAACCATTTTTATTTTTTCACATTTACTTTCAGTTCCTATGTTTATTTGTGTATAATTTGTACATACTTATAGAGTGTCTTAATTTTGCATTTAACGTTAAGTGATAATGGGCTTTAAAGTTAAGCAGTAAGTCTGTCCAGTGAAAAGGAAAAGACTGGAATATGAAAAGGCTACTGGGCATTCACAATTGATTGGGGTGACGTCTCTGAGGCAGCCACGTCACTTTTGGAGCTGGCCTTGGAAGGAGCAGCTGTGTTTTTGGACCCTGGAAAGTCTTCACCTTTCCATGCAGCCTGTCAGGTTCCCAAGGAAGTCAGGGGAAGTGGAAAAATACAGTGATTTGCAACTGATGTGAAACTAACATGCTGCTTCAGTTCAGTGTTGCAAAAGAGGGAAAACATTGCCTACCTGATAGGGCACTTGGAGGGTAAATCTTTAGTGAATAGGTAGTGCATCATTGTTTGTCAGAATTATCAGTAGTTTGCTCTTTCCAGTGGCTGTAATCACTACTTATTCGTTATAAAAGCAGGTTTGTCAAACTGAAAGAACAAAGTACTTGACAAATACTGTTTGTGATAAAGATGTTATTCTGTATTTAAGTTTAATTCAAAGTGTTTTTTAAATTTCAAGTTTAACTACAGACTAGCCAGGTGGCATTAAAAGTCCTCCATGATCTAACTCCAAACACACAAAGGATGGAATAGCATATTCAGGCTCTTTACTGATCTCTCCCCCATCCCAATTGCCCTTTTCTCTTGTGCATCTGGATGTGACAAGAGGTAATCTGAGTGAAAGGCAAAGGCACAAAGTGGACAACCTATTAAACAAGTTCAGAGACAGCCTGAGACAATTGATAGAGACACTTGCTTCCTCTTTTCTACTTTATTAAATAAGGAAAATTCAATGTAATTTTTTTTTTTTGCACATAGATGATCTGGTTGAGGTCATCTTACACAGCCAATCCCTGGGAACATAATTTATACAACCTAGAATTCCAAAATCAGGTTTTATGTTAAGATTAGGCCATTACACTTTAAATTAAGGATGCCTACATTGGAGTTATGAACTGGGATATTTAATTATGAGACACATCATTATATCAGAATATGTAGTTTGCTTTAAAATACTTCTTTGTGTGTGTTCTAAGACTTTTCCCCCTTCCTTTCGTCATAACAAAAATGTGAGACACATGTTGGTACTCGAAGATACATACAGGCCAGGGGGAATGTGTTCTAACAGCACAGTGATGTTTCCTGGAGGGCAGACCTTCCTGTCAGGTTCACATAAAGGCTTTGTTTTTTGCTATGGAAACTTGTTTTTTTTTTTTTACGTGTGTGTCACAGTCTTCAGTGAAACCATTCACTGACATGTGGCCATTTCCTTTGTGTTTACATGTAAATAATATCCAGAAAGAAGCATCTTTCCCCAAGCCATTGTTTTGGTGCGCTCCAGTTGAATAGCTACTGTGGTACTCTCAGCTCCGGACATCCTGTTGTGTGTGTAGAGCTGCCCTGTAGCCTGGCAAACACTACATCTGTCCTCAGGGAGGCTGCAGCCTTGCCAGGCAGAAAGGCCACTCATGTTTGCTGCTGCTGTTTGCCAGGGACTTCGTTTCTGAGGATGTACATCCTTCCTGCTTCCCTCCCTGGACCCCAGACTTGGAATGGGTTCCATATAGCCATCATCCATGCTCCCGCTGCCTGTCTCTGCTCTGATGGAATGCACTAGGGTGCTAGAGCAGCTTTTTCCCACAAGGATAACCTGTTGTTTTTTGTTTTTTTTTTAAGATTTTATTTATTTACTTACCCTTTAGAGAGAGGGGGAAGGAAGGAAAAAGAGAGGGAGAGAAACAGCAATGTGCAAGAGATACATTGATTGGTTGCCTCTCATACATCCTCAACTAGGGAACCTGGGCCACAACCCAGGCACATGCCCTGACTGGGAAATGAACCTGCAACCTTTTGGTTTGCAGGCCAGGGCTCAATCCACTGATCTACTCCAGCCAGGGAGGATAACCTGTTTTTCAATAGACAGCAATGTATAATAGGTAAGAGCATGATTTAAACTGTCCGTGTTTGAATCCTGGCAGGGTTACTTAATAATTTACCTGGTGGAGTGTAATCTTGAGCAAGTTACTTAATCTCTCTGTTTTCTTAGGTAAAAAGGGGATACTAATAATTCCTTCCTTGTAGGGTTGTTATGAGGATGAGATAATATTTATAAAACACTTAGAACTGTGGCATGTGGTAAACATTATATAAGCATAAAGTAAAACAAATACTTTTTTTCTAATTATAAAAGTGGTACACTAACATTGTAGGAAACTTAGAGAATTCAGAAAAATTGCATTACTCAGTAAGAGCTGGAAGGAATAAGTAAATGGGGTAGGCAGGATGGCAAGAGTGCTGTTTCAGTCAGGAAGGTGTGTGATGTCAAGGAGCTGAGACTAGAGTTTGGTCTTTGAACCTCCAGCCTGGTTGTCTTATTCATCATGATGGTTTACTTGTCTTTCCAATTTCTAGATCTCCCTTCCACTGTTGATAAACCAATGACTTTGGTGTATTTGGTGAAGGAATACAGTGAGCTGGCCTTGAGCTAGCACTCTACCAACTTGCTCTGTGTCCTTGGAGAGATTTACCTAATCTTTGTGAGCCTGGGGTTTCCTACCACTGAAGTGGAGTTTAGTATTCCCTGACTGGCAGAGTTGCTACAAGGATTAAATGACATATGCATATGGAAAGCCCTGGGCCTTGTGTCTGGTAGCTGGTATGCTGTGTGGATGTTCTTTTCCCTTGGATCCTATCTCTCCTAACAGTGCTGGAGTTGATGTAGATAGGTCTCCGGTTGCCTCAGGGAAGGACGATTCTGGAGAGTTGTGTGGCTTGATTCAAATGCTTCAAAAGTTGAATTCATATATAAACAAAGTGAGCATACTGACTCCATCTCACCCACACTTTATATCAAGTTGAGTTGGAAGATTTATGATGTCCGTCAGGGTAACATATTGTGACCTTCTGAGAGGCTTTTTCCTTTTCGTTTTCCTCTTCTTTTACTGTGAAATGCAACCTATGTACAGAGAGTACAAAAACATGCCTGTATAGTTTGAAGGGTAATTGCTAACACCTTTCTGAAGAAACAGAACAATGCCAGCCGAGTTCTACATATCTTACATCTCACCAATGTTCCTGTCTTGCTCTGTCTTGACAAATTAACTTCCCTAACAACAAAATTAGGAAATAGGTAGTATGGTTTAAAAACCTGAAAATCAGCAAAATATCAAAGTTAGGCTATCATGTTTGAGTGAGTAATAAAGTAAAATTAAGACATTTACAAAATTACTTTGTAATTCTATAAAAGTAGTTACTGTATTTTAGCAAAATCACTATATTGTTATAATCCAGATATTTTGTTATACTAGCAACATGATCTAGTCACAGTAATGATTTAAAGATTAAAAAATAATTTAATTGTCCCTGGCCGGATAGCTCAGTCGGTTAGAGTGTTGTCCCCATGCCCCAAGGTTGTGGGTTTGATCCCTGGCCAGGGCACGTACAAGAACCCACCAGTGACTGCATAAATAAGTGAAACAACAAATCAGTCAATCTCTCTCTCTTCCCCTGCTTTCCTCTCTCTCTCAAAAAATCAATAAAAAATAATGTAATTTATTTGAACCATAATATTTGAATAATTTCAACAAAGATGTAAAACAAAACAAAATACATACTGTAGGGTTCCATTTACACAAAAGTCTAGAAGATGCAAATCAATCTATAGTGACAGAAAATGAATCGGCAATTGTGTGGGAGGGCCAGGAGGGAGGAACCACAACGAGGCAAGTTTGGGAGTGATAGAAACATTCGTTACCTTGACTGTGGCCGTGGTCGCACAAATGTATATACATGTCAGATCTTCATTCAGCACTTATGTGCAATTTTAGCATAATAATGATGTCTGTAAAACTAAAAAATAAATGAAAATTTGTTTTTAAAATGTTGGTTTTTTCTAAATACTAAAACTTACTAAGATAAAAAAGCAAGCCAAGACAATTCAATGGGGAAAAGAATAGTCTTTTTTAACAAATGGTGTTGGGCCAACTGGATAGCCTCATACATGAAGAAGAATTAAGTTGCATGCTTATTTCATACCAAGTGCAAAAATTAATTCAAAATGGATCAAAGACCTAACTATAAGAGCTAAAACTGTAAAACTTTCAGAAGAAAACATAGGCATATCTATTCATGACTTTGGATCAGGCACTGTCTTTTTAGATACCACATAAAACGCATAAGCAACCCAAGGAAAAGTAAATAAGTAGAGCTTTATCACAATTTAAACCTTTTGTGCTTCAAAGGACACCATCAAGACAGTGAAAAGAGAACCTACAGAATGGGAAATGATTTTATGCAAATCATATATCTTTTCTTCAAAAAGATTTTATTTATTTATTTTTTAGAGAGAGGGGAAGGGAGGGAGAAAGAAAGGGAGAGAAACATCAATGTGTGATTGCCCCTCATGTGTCCCCAACTGGGGACCTGGCCCACACAACCCAGGCATGTGCCCTGACTGGAAATTGAACTGGGGACCCTCTGATTCGCAGGCCTGTGCTCAATCCACTGAGCTACACCAGCCAGGACAATTTTATGCAAATCGTATATCTTAAAGGACTAGTATCCAGAATAGATACAGAACAACTCAACAATAAAGAGGCAAGTAACACAATTCTGAAATGGGCAAAGGATTTGAATAGACATTTCTCCAAAAAAGATAAACAGATGGCTAATGATAATCTGAAAAGGTACTCAACTATCATTAGTCATTAGGGATATGCAAATAGAAATCGTTCACTGCCACTAGGATAGCTATGGGAAGAAAGGGTGAACAGTAACAAATGTTGGCAAGGATGTGGGAAAATTGGAACCTTCATACATTAGTGGTACAAAGGTACAGCCACTTTGGAAAACAATCTGACAGTTACTCAAAAAATTACCATATGACAGTAATTCTACCCAAGAGAATTGAAAAGATATGTGCATGCAGAACAGAACCTTGTGTGCAAACACTTATGGCAGTAGTGTTCACAATGACTGAAAAGTGAAAACAACCCACATGCCCATTGATGAGTGAGTGATGGATAAACAAAAGGTGGTGTGCTGATGAGTGGGATATTGCTCGGCCACAAGAAGGAACAGCCCACTCCTACAGCCAAGCTGCAGCGTGGATGAACTTTGAAAGCATTATTCCATGGTCACAAAGGGAAAGTATATTATATACTTCCATTTATATGAAATGTCCAAAGACAGAAGGTAGATTAGTGGTTGCCAGAGGCTTGGAGGAGGAAGGGATGGAGTGATTGCTGTGATTACAGGGTTCCTTCCTTCTGGGGGTGAATAAAATGTTCTGTGATTAGATAATGATGATGGTCGCACAACTTTGTGTATGTACTAAAAACCACTGACTTGTGTATTTTGAAAGGTCAAATTTTATCGTATGTCGATTATATCATTAAAATAGTTATGTGAAAAAAATCAGAAGGCAAAATACAGAATATAAATCAAGAATTTTAATTTTTTGGAAAGAGTTTATTTGTTTATTATTAGAGAGGGTAAGGAGAGGAGGAAGAGGGGGAGAGAAATATCAATGTGTGGTTGCCTCTTGTGTGGCCCCCACTGGGGACCTGGCCCGCAGCCAGGCATGTGCCCTGACTGGGAATTGAACCGGCGACCCTTTGGTTCGAAGGCCAGCACTTAATCACTGAGCCACACCAGCCAGGGCAAGAATTTTAATTTTTTTAAATACAAAGTATTTGTAGCTGAATTTGATTTATTTTTGAAATTTAATAAAGTCTTATTAGTTGTATAAAGTCAAAACCATTCTAGCATGTAATGTCTATTAATTCCCTATGTAAACAATTAGTGTCATGTTTCACTCATGTTAGATCCACCAACATATGTGTATTTATTTAAGAGTGATGTGAATTGTTTGATATTGCCAAATGTTTCTCTTCATGTGCAATGGCTGTGAATATCGTGCTAATTGGCAAGTACCACCAGAACCATGAATTGGAACAGGAAGAAAAGCAAGAAAATGAATACTCAGCCCTACTTAGAAGTGAAGCGTCATTATGCAACAGCCCACTGCAGTCACGCTCTGTTAGTTCATTTTCTTTCACCTGAGTGCTTCTGCTCAAGTCCTCCGCACTCACGGGAGTCCTCTGTGGTGCCCGTCTCTGAGTTTGGCAGTGGCACAGCCACAGCTTCATGGCCTTTAGATGAGACTTC
The DNA here is from genome assembly GCA_007922815.1 of Macrotus californicus. Lineage (NCBI taxonomy): Eukaryota > Metazoa > Chordata > Mammalia > Chiroptera > Phyllostomidae > Macrotus > Macrotus californicus. The sequence goes on along the minus strand of VMDR010013337.1, from coordinate 2,856 downwards.
CTTTTGTTTTTAGGGCAGAGGACGGCAGATGTGGAAATGGGCTTCTTTGAGCCCCGAACAAGAGTAAGTGTGATGAGTCTCACTGTATTCAGCGTGGAGCCGCCACACGCTCTTTAATAAGATTTGTTGTGGGAGTGCCCATCTGTGATCTGCAGGGGTCCCTCTGGGGGGCTCTTGGGGAGTGTGGCTGATCATGTCACACCCATCTTTAGGCTTTAGTTGATCATCTGTCTACCTTTTCACTGTTACACTTTCAGTAGATACCTGTTATTTGAATTTGATTTTGAGATTGTATAGAATGGCAGGGGTAATTTTGATTTGACTAAGACAAATCTTTTTCCTTTCATGCTATGGCAAGAAGATCAAGATTGCTAGAACATAGAAGAACTGAGTAAAAGATGACTGGCTTGGGTATCCTTTCTTTCTTCTAAGCTATTTTTTTTTCTGTCACTCATCAACTCAACTTGTTTTGATAAATAAATTATTTTGTGTAAAATCTGATCTAGGTCCAATATTCTCTTTTGGGGAGGAATGTGAGTGAGAGACTTGGCTTGCTACCCTGCCTAGTTATGCAGTTGATGGCTTATCTTGGCTGTATAAAAGTTATCTCTTAATTTTCTGCTATTCAGTAGTAAGTAACTCCCTGGCAGAATTACTTGCGACTAGGAATGCGGTTTGAGAGCATCTTTGTTTAGTTGGTACTTAGGACAGGGCTGGGAGGCATTCGATTCACGGAGATAGAAATCGACCTGTTAGGTGGAAACTTATCTGTGTGGATTGATGCTTTCCTAGAATATCAAGACTTGTTTGTACAGAACAGTGTTAGGACAAGGAGTGCCAGGGTGTCTCCAGAGGGTTGCTGTGGTCGTTACAGACGTCGGCTGCTCTCAGTGGAGAGTGTGTAGTGGTTAAAACATGGCCTCCATGGTGCCTGGGTTCCCGTCCTCCACGTGGTATCCTTGTAGCCTTGGTAAAGTTGTTTAACTTTAAAAAATTAGTTAACTTTAAGAAATTAACTTTAAAAGTTCTTAACTCTGTTAACTTTGAAGTTCTTTGCCTCAGTTTCCTTCTCTGCACAAGGATAGTAAGGGTACTTCAGTGAGGGTTGTTTAAAGATTAAACTAGTAATGAACATAAAGCACTACAACGTGGTAAGCACTTAACAAATGCTACTTAGCACAAAACTCTGCAGGAAATGTATACAGAGTTTTGTGCTGGGCCACAGAAGGGGTGACGGTCTGCGATTAACTGGAAACTGTACCTGCCGTTTTCCTAGACCTCTCTGAATGACTTGTTCTCAGTAAACCCTTTGAATGGAGGAGACAGTTTTCTCTTTGCTCTTGGAGGGAATGGGGCTACTATAGGCTGTCTGGAATGACCTTAGCATTCTGAGCTCTGTGAGGTGCAATATTCCTTTTTACTTTTAAAAACAAGACATGCTGCTGTAAAGTTTTATGATTTAAATTGTTTTTAAATTCTCCAAAATCTCACAAAGGACGTTTTTGAAATACTCGTCTTTTTCCACTCACACTGGCCTGATACCTTCGTTGGCAGAACTGATGCTGCTGGGGGGGACCCGCCTGTTCATAGTGTGGACTCTTCTCCTCTAGTTTGCTTTGTAGCAATTACTTTAACGCTCCACTTGCCCTTCACATTGCAGGTGTTCTCGTTGTTAAAGGGAGGATAGTTGGCTTTACGTTTTCAAGGGTTAGATGCTCTGGCAAGTTAGTCATTGAATTAGGTTTTCAGCTCAGACAAAACTAGCTACAAGTGTAAGACTGTCTTTTTATCCCCCCCCCCCCCCCCCCCCGCCCCGAAGCCAGGAGAGGCTGTGTTCTGACTGGACTTAGGTAACCTACATCTATCAATGATCTCTGACCCACAGATTAAATCTGTTCCCAGGAATTTGGGTCACGCTGCTCAAGCTGTGGGCCAGGCCACACTGCCATCACAACTCTTCCTATTCCCAGTGGTGTTATTCTCAGCTTAGCCTATTTGCTGGGTAGTTTTATTGTTATTTTATCATATTGATGTCATATGATTTTTAAGATTTTAGAAAAATAAGCCTGCCCTTGCTGGTGTGGCTCAGTGGATTGAGTGTCAGCCTGCAAACCAAAGGGTCGCCGGTTTGATTCCCAGATCAGGGCACACGTCTGGGTTGTGGGCCAGGTCCCCAGTGGGGGGCATGTGAGAGGCAACTACGCATGGATGTTTCTCTCCCTCTTTCCCCCTCCCTCCCCCTTTCTCTAAGAATAAAGAAATAAAATATTTTTTAAAAAGTTCTTTACCTGAGGATGTGTTGATCAGAGAGAGAGAGAAAGAGAAAATGAATCATGAATCAGTTGCCTCCCATATGTGCCCTGGCCAGGAATCAAACTTGAAACCTTGTGGTGTAGAGGGTGATGCACTAACCAACTGAGCCACCCGGCCAGGGCATCGGTGTCATGTGATTTTTACTAACAGGACCTGGGATATGCCCTGATTGATTCTAACAAAGTTGATAACAATTTTCTTTCTAAATTAGTTTTTATGGTTATCCAAGTTGTGTACTATAAATGTGTAGTTATGTATGCAGTATAAAAGTTCAGATTTCTCTAAGGCTTATAACAAAAAGGAGCATTTTCCTGTCCCATTCCCCCCCCCTTACCCTGGACACCCTGCTCCAAAGGCAACTGCTTTCAACTCTTTTAGCTGTTTCTTATGGTTATCTTCATATTTCTAAACTTAGGTGGCTGTATTTTGAATTTTCAAACTTATCTATAGACTTCCTTCAAAGGAAGGGGAAGATTGAACTCATGTGTGCTCCCCCTCTTCTCTCTCTTTTTATTTTTTTATTCACATTCACTCTTTTTTTTT
>VMDR010013336.1:0-25137 GCA_007922815.1 Macrotus californicus | reverse complement strand
ACTCAAGATGATATAGTGATTCAAGATCCACACACTGATAATTGACAAGTGTTAGCTATAAAATAAACATATTTACAAACCAGATACATTTTGATTGCAATTTTAAATATAATTTCTAGAAAACTGACAGTAAAATCTTAGATAAGTAAGTTTTGTTTAATCACTTAAAAATTCTTTCTTAAAAGCTCTTTCTGTAAATGTAAAAACTATTTTATACCTTGTAGCAGGCACTAGTACCTTTAATTTTGAGATACCTTTAAATAAAAATCCAGCTCAACACAAGATCAACTCATTACTTCCCAAAGTCCATGGAGGATGAATCTCTCCTTTGATTGGTCTGTTGCAAGCACCAGTTCTGATAATACAAGTTCACAAACGTGTTGCTTATTGCCATCAGCAAAATAAGGCACCAGATCATCTGGGTGTTCATCAGAGTCTATTTCTACATCATCTTGAATCTGTGCAGCTTTCGGAACTTCCAGGGACTGTGACTTTCCTTCCATCTCACAATCCACCCCAAATGTAGGACTGGTAGAGCACACCTTGTGAAGTGGACTGATGTCCTCACTGATGCTGGTAGTCTTTCCGCAGGGTCTACTTCAAAGTCAAGAACACACCCTCCACTGTGCTGAGAGCTTTCAGCCACAACAGCTAAACCAAGTTTTGAACCTCTCAACTTTGGGGAGGAATTTGCAGATACGGTGTACTGACGTTAAAAGTGGCATTCATATTTGCATGCCTCGCAGTTCCCACATTGGCAATAAAAATGGTTCATAAATTTCCCTGGTCACTGAATAAATCCACACTCCACTGACTTTATAATACACGTGTCCTTCTGGTGTTAGTTCTAGTTGCTTGTTTTGAATTAGTGCCCTTCTCAATCTAAAATCACAATACATTTCAGAGTTTCACAAGCTCTGTGTACTGCAATCACAGACGTAAACGTCTAGAATTTCCAGGAACCAAATTTGTAAACATAAACTCAAAACAAGTGCTATTTCACTTTGTTTGAGCTTCCGTTTGTCCTTGTAACTCAGAGTTAACAGCCTTTGTTGAAATAGTCAATATAAAGTTGTAACGAACAGAAAGATTGACTTTGGGTAATGTCAAGGAGTGCCAGAGAATTCTTAAACTGGTTACTAGGAGTCTGTCTACCTGTATTTCCATCATTTCCTTGGATTCTTCAGTTGAATCTAAATAATAAGGACTTCTCCAGGCCTTGTTGTCATTTGTGGCATGGCAGAGAATTCTTAAACTGGTTACTAGGAGTCTGTCTACCTGTATTTCCATCATTTCCTTGGATTCTTCAGTTGAATCTAAACAATAAGGACTTCTCCAGGCCTTGTTGTCATTTGTGGCATGGACACATCGAAGCGGACACTGGTCTCCCCAAAGCCCGTCTGGCACCAACATGGCCACTGAGGTCCATGCTGTACCCTTTCCACAGAGTGGGAACTGAGGTTACATTTCCTAAAATAATGAATTTTGTATCCCTGGGTAATGCCTTTATCATTCAAAATAAGTACAAAGTCTTTATGTCGTGGAAGCGTATATAGATATCCAAGTGTGAATTACACGCTGTGGATGGGCACTTACTCATCAACTAAAGATGGACGGCAAACTGCCCCTCAGGGTCCACTTAAAATTGGTGTTCAAACACTGGGTCGGCATATTCAAGTTTAGTATTTAGTCCAGGATTCATTTTGATATGAAAATATTGCAACACATTTTAAAAAGGAAAAAAAATTAAAATACATTAAGTTTTCTTGATTGTAGCAAAGAAAAAATTGCTTTTGGTGTTAAAATATCTCATTTCCAAAGATGATAAACTTTCATCAGTATTAGCCTACATTGTCATTTATATCATCTGTTATAGATTAATGCAATACATTTTTAATAAAAAATTTTAAAGTAGCATTTATTTCTATGTTTCATTCTATTACTAATTAAATGGAAGAAATAACTTATGATCCTACTGGAAAAATTAATGTTTTTTCTCATGTGTGGCCCATAGCACTTTATATATACATTAGGATGCAATTACATTTTATTATATTTAATTGCTTGTGTGTCTGCTTTCCCTTCAGACTTCTTGTTCTTTAAGGACAGCGGCAACATTTTATTCATATTTGGATCCCTGGAACCCAGGTTAGTGGCTGATAGTTAGGTCTTCTGTAAATAGCTTTGGGCTATCTTATGTGGATTTGCTTTTTAAATCTCAGTAGCCTATTAATGATCTCTTTTATAATTAAAACATTTTTGAAACATTCACTTTATAGAACAGTGTTCTAGGTATCAAATATGAATAAAACAGTGCCTCTTTTCTCAGTAACTGTTTATTGACGGAGAGCCTGAGTGGCGAGCACAGCCGAGGAAGCAGAGAAATAGAAGACATGGGCTATTTTCAAGTAGTTCATTATTATTATTTATTAGAGAAATAAAGCATCTTACTAGTTGTGTGCGTTTCGTTAGTTGCTTGACTTCTCAGGGCCTTGGTTTCTGTATTGTATTATGCTGGAAATAATAGTACCTATTTCAAGGGGGTTTGTGAGAATTTAATAACTTTGTACACACAAAACGCTTCAGTGCCTGGCGTGGTCAATAGCTGGGAAATGTTAGCTATGTAATTTATGAAAAATTAGCTAATAATATGACCCATTTTGCAATAACCAGTTGAGTTATGAGACTGGTAAATCAGAAGTGAGCATTAAATGAATATTATAAAACCTACATGTCCATGTGACTATATCCTGATCCATTTTTGTGCTATAAAAGAATTCCATACATATTTTATTTCTGGAGTAGTAATTTAGGAAAACAATGATAATATGATTTTATCTTCCAGTAACATGTTATCTTCCTAAGAATTGTGAACGCTTTTAGAGTGTTGGGATGTGGGACTCTGGGAAGAGGGCGGCCTGGCCTTGCATTCCCATCTGGGCAAATACAGCTGTCCAGAAAATGTCAAAGGCTGACCTTGGAAACCTGGACAAGTTCCACACAGACAAGTCCTCGAAAGGAGGTGCAGGTAGGGGCAAAATGTAAAAGGAACCACTGGGGCCACCGTGGAGAGGGCGTATGGGGAAAGCCGGCCGACCTGGGAGAGGCACAGAGAGAGAGATGAGTGTGTCTGCTGTTTGCTTTTACAGCAATGAGAGAGAGAGGCCAACTGTCCCTTGCCCGATGCCCTTGCTCAGGAGGGGTAGTTTCCATGTTGGGCTATGATCAGACTTTCCCTACTTGGACTTGTGAACTGAGAGGCCTCTGTCACTTACATCAGCAAAGGGGCAACAGGGACCGCTGGCTGCCCACTGCAGGAGAAATCCCTACTCTCCCTGGCAATACACAAGAAAGAACCAGAGAGATCTACAGAAGTGCTGAAACCCAGCGTGAGTTGGCAGGGAAAGACCACAAACCACTTGAGGGGGACAGCAGCTCAGGTAGAAGGAAAAGCCAAATTGGAAAACTACAATCAAGCTCTATCATGGAGTTGGAAGAGGAAGAAAACCTAGATAAAATATGATTAAAACTCTTTGAGGGACACAATTAGGACCAGGGGAAGTTTCCTGGAACTGAAAACTAAAGATTTCCCAATGTGAAAAACACTGATAGAGGAAAGTGGAAACAAAATGAGTGTGGTGACTGCTGAGACTGAATTCTTGTATTGAAAGGTGAAATGCAATCAAAAGTAAATCCCAAAAATGGTGATCATGGGTGAGAACAACAGGAAAGGGTGACCCAGAAGGAGAACAAAAGAAACTATGGAGACATAGCGATCAAATAAATAATAGAAGAAAATGTTCATAAACTGCCCTTCCGTAATGAGAGTCTTTCAGATACTCCGGTCTTTCAGACAGGAAGGGGCCTACTGGGTAAATGAGCCAGAAGTAATGAAAAAGTATGGAGACACACAGCCTGGTGAAATTTCCAAACTCTAAGGATAGAAAAATAAACGTAAAATGATACAAGCAGATTTGACAGATTGTTCCAAAGAAAAGATAATTAGATTGAATAGAGAAAGTGTAGGGCAGGAAAGGGCAAGACTACCTGACACACTGGCTGTGTAGCTGCCTGCTGTGCTCCTGCTGCAGCAGCTGCCCCTCTGCCCAGGACCGCTGGCTACCTGACAGCAATTGTTAACTAGTCCCAACTCCGTGCTCCTTGACACTGCTGACCCAATTAGCACAACCGGGAAGCATCAGTGGCAACAGGAGGAAGAGAAGAAGCCTATGGGATAGACAGGCACAGGATAAGCTACAGATCCCGAAGCACCAATTTATCTTTTTTTTTTTCATTGAATTGCTATCGAGGAATCAGCAAAAGTGTGACCAAAATTAGAAGTCTCAAAGAGCAGCCAAGATTAGACCATAATGTGACTCCATATTAGCTGATGGTGGGTTGTGCTTCCTCCTGTGCCGATGGCCTAGACTTCTTTACTGATGATGAAGCAAGAGGAAGACCTACCTGTGCCACAAAGTGGCCGTTCTGCCAAGGTATATTTGATGATTGACATGTGATAGGGCAATGAAACAAGAGATCTTATAAATGCCTAAAAGTGCAACTTCAAGTTCTTTAATTACTTGTAAGCTCTACTAAAAACCACAAAACAGAATCCTCTACTGCTGAACTAATGCTTGAGCCTTTCTATTTTCTAGGCTTCTACCTAAGTACGTAGGCTCATTTCACTTTAGCTGCATCTTGGACATTAGGACAATTAGGGGAACAGCCAGGAGCACTGTCCTCTCCGAAGGTCCAGCTGTGATCAGGGACTTGAGATACTACCTCCCAAGTGTTTAGAATAGAATTTAAATGCCCTACTGAAATAAGGTAAAGAATTCAGTGACTGTAAACGAAAGCCACACTTTATTGACACACTAGTTATCACATATTGTATGCAGGTTTGGGGGCTTAGTGGTGGCTTCCACTCTTGAGTTCTCCCGACCATTTCACAACACCAAGGGCTATGAAGAAAGCAGAGCTAGTGTTCGTCATCATGTTCCAGTGTTCGGAGTCACGCTGTGAGATTGATTTTACAGTTATTACCTGTCTCATTCGAAATGCTGGTAAACCTGGTTTCACAATAATATATTTTCACACAATATAATAATTTAATCAGTATATCAGCATGCAAGTGTAGGAAAAAAGCCTAAATGATTAATTATTTTGCTCCAAATTAGATATCTACATCTCATGTGGAACAATAAAGAAGAGGGAGGTGGGATGGCTGGGGTGGGGGGGAGTGGAGGGGGGTAAATGCAGACAACTGAATTTGAACAGCAATAAAATAACTTTTAAAAAAAGAGAAGAGGGTTTTAGTGTTTTATGTGCCCTGATGTTTTGAATATTAAAAATTCTCTAAAATTGGATGAAATTTAATGATTCAAGATAATAATGCTTGAGTCATATACATCTAAATATACAAAAACTTTTTTATTTTTCACACCTATTCCACTTTGAGGAGAAAATATAAAAGGGACACTGTTGTTTTTAAAGAAAAAATTTAAAAAAATATAAATATCCCTATAGTCTTGCTTACATATTCACGGAATTCTAGTTACTATCATTCTTAAAAATGTGCCATCACCCAAAAATATTGGAAGGAATTTTTTTAAATAAATGGCTTTGGAACTAAGAAACTAGTACAGAATTCTGCTTTCAATGTGTTCGTCTAGAACATCGATTGGCTCTTGAGCTGGTGGTAAATGGAAATGAAGTCAGTATAAAGTGGAGGCTGTGTTAGTTCGGATGCAAGTTTTCTGAGTCAAGGGGAGCTGAAGTGTGGGGGTTCAAGTGCCCTGCAGTGTTCAAAAGGAAAGGGGAGGGCTCCCATCTTGGCTGCTGCTCAATCACCGCTTCTGGAGGAAGGCCCTTCCTGACCAGCTGTGCAGGAGAGAATTACCATCCTTTATGCTATTACCCTGCTTGGCTTCTCCAGGTATAGTATCAGGAGATATTTTATTTGACCTTTTCATTTATTTATTGTTTGTTTGTCTTTCCAAATAGAATGTAAGCTCCATGAAGTTAAAAAAAATTTTCTGTATGGTTCACTGCTAAATCACCAGAAACACTCAACAGTATCTGGCACATGCCAGAGTTTCAATAAATATTGATTGATTATTTGTTGAATGAATGAATGAATAATGGCTTCTGCTAACTTTGGCAATGCCAGTTTGGCTTGCTCTTCCTCAGCGTTCCTCTTGGGTGACTCGGAAGTATTCTGTCCCTTCTGTCCCATCCCACACTTGCAATAATTCGTGATGAGAGCTACAAGTTCAGGAAACTGGCAACCTAAGGGAATATCGGATAACCAGAGCTTGTCTATCTAGCAAATTATTTTCTTCTCTCACTTCAAAGCTCATGTGAGTTTTCTGATACTTAACAACAAAGCGGGGAGCCCCAGCTCCAGAGGTGTTGAATGTTGAGTATTTCCATTGTATTTTTCAGTAGATATTGCTAGGGAGTGTGTTTTAATTGGGAATGTTGTACTCAACATCTGTCACTCTTGGCTCCTATGAGCCCTACATTACAGCCAGGTTGTACTAGTGGCTGGTCTTCATTCTCCTTCCAGTCCCCACCATCTGCTTCCCTGCACTGCCCCAGCTCTGCGTTTGTCCCTGTGGCTCCTCCTGCTCCAAGGTCATGCTTTCACCAGGCTGCTCTCAGTCAATGACTGAGTGCCAGGGGAAAACTAAGGAGAACACTTTCTGCAAAATGAGGGACTCCTTTGACAGGTGTCTTTGGCTCAAAGACCCCCAGGGGCCTGACCTAAACTTCCTTAGAGCTGCACTTGCAGTTGAAGACTCTGCTTTTTCTCTTTTTCCTCACAGGACCAGACTGGCACCAAGCTAAAGAGAACATATGACCCAGGTGCACCGAGGTAAAAAGATACCTTGTGGAATCAGCTCTGTAGAAACATCTGTGTGGTCAGCTTTAAGGTGGCTCTCTGGTTCTCTCACGGAAGTCCAAGGTGCTGCCCTTTCAGTAGCTTCAGCCTGGTGACCCCAGCAGTGTGCGGGTCAGTGTTTAACAATCAGCTCTCTGAAAAACATTGGACGGCACTGATTTGTAGCATTTTCCCATTTCCATGATGTGCATACTCCCACCATGGCCTATTTGAAGCCACAAACATGGCATCGCTGGGTGTGGGTTAGGAACACGCTCAGCAGCACACGGTTACAGAGAATCTCCACGATACAGACACAGTGGACGTAAAAAACACCACGGGCATAACTAATAGAAAAAGGTGGTAAAATAATTAAAATTGCTGAATTTTAAGTATTACCTTTTAAGCTGTAACTTACTGAATTATAAATTCATACACCTTAATTTTAATGTTTGTGTTTCACAACTAGCTCACAAAATTCCTGAAAACTGAACAGTTGGCTGGCTCTCAGCAAGCCCCCGTGAGCTGCGTTAGCACATCGCTGTGTTACACAGCACCGGTTTCCGACTGCCCGAGAGGGGCCAGGTCTCCAAACCCTGACGTCAATTCACACAAGGAAAGCAGAGCACATTTTCTCCTCTCTTTTCACTTTATAGCCAGAAAAATGGAGGGCCATTAGGTTTATACCTTCAAACAGGCATTTATTTACTGAAAATACCATGAGTTGTGTCTTTTCAAATGTAAAGATTTCCAATATACTCATTTTACCAGAAAAAATATGATAGGAACTGGATTCCTTCTTTCTTATAATTTCCTCAGACTAATTTGGCTATGAAGGAGTCCTCCTCATTAGTGATTTTTCTGCAAAGCATTGAATCGAAAGGTGACTTTATTTCAAGGGTCCTGGGCTTCTTATAATATATGAACTGTTAGCATGACAATTTATTAATGAATTGCCACTCAGAAAAAAAACACTTATGCACAAAGCTATTTAATGATGCCATTGTTTATACACAGAGTTCCTGAACTTTGTCGCAGCACCCGCTGGACACTTTTTCCAGGATGGATGCTCAACCCTCAGAGACCATTAAAATTGGATGACTCTATTATAAGAACTGGTTGACTGTGTTCTTCATAGTGCACTAGTTTTAAAAAGATTCCCTTTAATATTTCTAGTCACTAAATAGCTGGGCATTGACAAAAGCAACAGCTGTCCTTTATGCTTGAATAATGACAGCAAATGTATTTTTTTAAGATCCTGAATATTTTATTTGTATTGCAGGTAGATTTTATTTCTGACAGAAAGTAAACTAGTGTTGAGTCACTACACAAAGATAATTTTAAAACATCAGATTGTAAGGCAGGAGTTTTCTTACATGTCTGAGACGTTAAAAGAAAATCTTGACAGCTTAAGCTGAAATGTTGATCTCTAGAAAGAATGTATTATTTAGAAAGCAGAGAGAAGGAAGGAAAAAAGCTAGGAAAAATAAGCAAAGGCTCAAAACATTGCTATTTTCCTTTGTAAAGAAAAGTATAAGGTGGTTACCGATGAATAACCTTAAACTTGGAATGAGGAACCATGTGGCCATATTAAGTATGAGAAAATGCCTTTTGGTTATTAAAAGAGTGCCGTTTCCCTTAGTAGAGTACCTGATTCTTCTATGAACTCAGCACCTGATGTATATAAAATAGATTTCCATTAAGTGATTTTGATTAAACAAATATACATTATGTACTTCATTAAATACTTTTGATGCTTTAAAACCAAAAGTCAGTATTAATATAAATGCATAGTAAAAATTAGTCACAGTGCCATTAAACAAAACCTTAAAGACTAAGCATAATCTATGAAAATATCATATAATACTATATATTATATAATACAAGACAAATTTCCTTTTTGACTGTTACTGGTTCTGAAGGCAGACTGATTTAGGTCAAGACAGCCTGTCTTAGACTAATCTTGTCACCACCCAAGGCAATGACTTCAAAGAAAACATTTCTTTGCATCCTGAATTATTCACTTTTAAAAAACTAGACTCTTTGCTTTCTAGTCAGAGCCCTTAACATTGTTAGAAATCGCTTCAGAGGCTAAGGGAAAACAAGTTCTCCAAGGAAAACCTCAGAGGAATCAGAGAAAACCAGCAAGTGCTCTGAGAAGCGGTGGCCCTTCATCTAATGACAGAGCTGGCTGGTGACTTCAGCTCTTATGCGAGTGATCAGCCAGAACCCAAATCCTCCGGTCGTGGTGCATTCCTCCTGGACATTTTCACTCACAGCTGTTCTCTGCGTCTTGTCACTTCAAGCGTGCCAAAGTGGAGAATGTTGCTCGTACATGGCCATTACTTTGTTGATTGGGACAGAAGTCTCAGCATTCCTAAGTAGAACTTAAAGACAGATGTTGACCTGATTTCCCTCTGCTAGTCTGTGGAGGGTCATTTCACCCTGCCTTGAACCCCTCCCCACTTCCCTCTCACCCCACCATGCACGGAACGCGCCATCACTTCCAAGCTTTGCTTTCCCACACACAGCATATTGTGCTGTTGTACTTAAAGAGTTCCGATCTCACTTTCTGGTTAGTCACAGTCATTATTCAAGTCTCCATACTTATTTATTCTGCCCTCTCTCTATAATCTCACTACATTCATTGTCTATTTTTGCGGTGCTATAGACGAGGCGTTCATTGTGAACTGCAAATTCTTTCTGGGGTTGAGAGGAATCTCCTTGAAATGACATGTAATCAATATCATTTGAGAACGATAGAAACAAGAGGGAATGTGTAGCTGTTCAACTGGTAACAGACTTCCAGTTTTGACACCTCGCGTGGCCTTGATCGAGGTAACCCATCTCACCTGACTCCAGCTATGATTCATCTGGAGAGCACTGAGACCATTTTCCTCACAGAAGTGGCATGACATACTATATTTTAAAACTTCAACTAGAAAATGACATCAGTCAGCCTTAATGGTTACTGCAGTGTTTCACTGAAACTCAAGTTCACCAAAACTATTATTGTAGAAGGATCAAGAAGCAAGAGAAATAAATGTGACTTTTCTGAAATTAGCAGAATGGCATAAAATACATTACTGGGCTGACTCCTCACTCCATAGATTCTTATAGGATGGGGTCGTGGAAAGGGAAAATTAGTAGGCCCAAATCCTGATTTAACCTGTTCAGCTCTAAGATGAACTTTCTAGGCAGATCTGTTAAAATCATTTTACCTTCCAGCATATCAGTGACATCTGGCATTTCCAGCAGCCGACCACATCAGATTTTAAAAGGATGGGAAAAAAAATGTCCATGAGATGATTTCTGGAAAGGTCTTAACCTTTGGGAATAATGCTGCTATATAAACAACAAATATAATTTTTAATTTTTTAATACAAGGATAATCTCCTATAAGTAAAACATAATTTTTAAAATAAATTAACGGACCTTATTTTGTAGAACAGTTTTAGGTTTACAGCAAAATTGAGTGAAGGTACCGAGCTCCCACAGGCCCCCTCCCCTCCCGTGTATAACTCCCCCAGTAGTGACTTCCTGCGCCTATGCTGCAATCGAGGAACCTCTGTTGACACAGCATTATGTCCCAAAGTTCACTCTTGGTGTTGGCCATTCTATGGGTTTTGACAAATGCATAATGACATGTGTCCACTACTGCAGTATTGTGCAGAATAGTTTCACTGCCCTAGAAACCATCCTCTGTGCTCCGCCTGTTTATCCCTTTCTCCCACTAACCCGGGCACCCGCTGGTCCTTTTACCGTCTCCATCGTTTTGCCCTTTCCAGAATGTCACAGAGTTGGGATCGTACACTGTGTGGCCTTCTCAGATTGGCTCCTTTCACTTGGCGATATGCATTTAGGGTTCCTCCGTGTATTTTCATAGCTTCTTGGCCCATTTCTTTTTAGCGCTGAATATGACTGGGTGTGCCACGGTCTGCCTCTTCACCTGCTGAAGGACATCTTGGTTGCTTCCAGGTTTGGACAATTATGAATGAAGCTGTTATAGACATCTATGGGCAGGTTTTTGTGTGGACATAAGTTTTTAATTCATTTGGGTAGATGCCAAGGAGTGCAATTGCTGGACCATATGGCAAGTATGTTCAGTTTGTAAGAAACTGCCAAGCTATCTTCTGACATGGCTGTGCTATGTTGCATTGTCACCAGCAATGAAGGAAGGCTTCTGTTGTCGGTGTTCCAGACTTGTGGACATTCTGATAGGTGTGTAGTGGTATCGAACTGTTTTTATTTTGAATTTCCATAACGACATATGTTGTGGAACATCATCTCACATGTTTATTTGCCACCTGTGTATCATCTTTGATGAGTTGTCTGCTAAGATCTTTGGCTCATTTTTTAATTGCTTGTTTATTTTCTTGTTGAGTTTTAAAAATTCCTTGTATATTTTGGAGAATAGTCCTTTATGAGATGGCTTTTGGAAATCTTTCCTCGCTGTCTCTGTCTGTCTTCTCAGTCTCTGGACATTGTCTTTCACAGAGCAGGAGCTTTTAATGAACTCCAGCTTGTTAAGTTTTTTACAGATTGTACCTTGATGATGTATCTAAAAGTCATCATCATATCCAAAACCTTCTAGTTTTTCCCTGTGTTACCCTCTAGGAGTTTTGTAGTTTTGCATTTTACATTGAGGTCTGTTATCTGTTTGTGGTAGTTTTTGTGAGGGGTGTAAGGTTTTTGTCTAGATACATTTTTTTTGCATGTGGATGTCCAGTTGTTCCAGCACTGTTTGTTAAAAAATACTGTCTTAGCTCCATTATGTTGCCTTTGCTCTTTCATCAAAGATCATTAAACTATATTTATGTGGGTCATTGCTGGGCTTTTGATTCTGTTCTACTAATCTATTAGTCCACTCTTTCACACACTATCTCCATTTCTTCTGCGTGACTGAGTGTCTGATTAACTTGGGGGAAATTCTCCATCATTACTGGTTAAATATGACTTCTCTTTCTGTCTCTTTCTTTCCTCCTTCTGCTGTTCCCATTGTATGCCATACCTTTTGTAGTCACCCCCCAGGTCTTAAAGATTCTGTTGTTTTCTTCTGTCTTCTTTCCCTTTGCTTTTCAGTTTGAGAAGCTTCCATTGTCCTACACTTGAGCTCAGAGGTGCTTTCCTCAGCTGTGTCCAGTCAGAGACCATCAAGCGCAATCTTCACTTCTCTTAGTGTTTTTTTTTTATCCCTAGCATTTCCTTTTTATTCTGCCTTAGAATTTCCATGTCTGCTTCCATTATCCACCTGTTCTTGCTTGTTGTCTACTTTCCCATTAAATCCCTTAGCATATTAATCATAGCTTTGCAAAACTCCTGGTCTGATACGTTCAACATGTGTGCTATATCTACTTTGGTCTGATGCTTGCTCAGTCTCTTCAAACGTTGTTTTTGTCTTTTACTAATCGTGATAGCTCTTTGTTGAAAAATGAACATAATATATGAGGTAGACTGGAGCTGTACTGTAATGGTAAGGTGTGAGGCCGGGACAGTCTTCCATACACAGTCCTGGGATGGTTCCCAGTCTTTTCCTGAGCCTGTGCCCTGGCTCTGGACCTCACAAGGGTTCCTCAGTTCCCTCCCAGCTCCTGTTAGGTGGGACGGGCTAGAGGTGGCTGGAGATGGGTGCCTGGAGATGAGCCCAGGTGAGTCAGGCTCTGGGTAAGCAGTTTCACCTGCGGTCAGGCCTTCTTAAGAACAGCACGTTCTGGTGCATTTCAAAATGGCTCCTTTTCCCCAGGGGGGATTCTCCACTGCTCTCTGTGAGGACCCACTCTGAGGTCGTGGCAGTGAAACTTACAGAGCCATGGGCGCCCCTGATGACGGGGTCCCCTGGGGTTCCTCTACTCTCCAAGACTCGTTCATCCTGAGCCTCCAGCAACAGATTCACTGCGCCTCGGTGTCTCCTACCAGCCCTGGTCCCTGCAGAGGTTTCTGCCAGGGTGAGTTGTGACTCTTTTCCCACCTGTCTGCCTCTTCACATCTGGGAGTGGTGGTTTGCCCTGGCACCGCACTTTCACTGACGGAGCTAACTAAGAAGGGTTGTTGGTTCTCAGTTAGTTCGGCTTTTATGCTGGTTGTAAAATGGCGGATGGCTTCTAAGATCTTTATATGCAGGACTGGGAAATGGAAGCCCTAGATATCTTTCTTATGTCGAGGAAATGAACGTGCCCTAAAATGAGTATGAAATGGCAATGCAGAATAAATGCTAATTTTTTCCTTCTTGAATATGCAAAAGACCCTTAGTCCTTGGGTCAGTGCTACACTTAGAAGGTCCTACCGTGTGTTACTAGCAGTTTTCAAGGGTTAACATTTCAGCTGTTTCTCCTTTTAATAATAGAAGAAACGTGCACCTTGAAAATTTCATTTTTATCATTTCATGTAATGGTTTCTATATGTATGTGGTGCGGTGTGGAATATTGTACGTTAAAAAAACTGTTCTTACCTTTGGGAAGCTTGTAGTCTAAATTAAGTTCTCTTCCTCTTATGTGGCAACCGTTCTTTCTGGTGTACGATAGAAAAGCCAAGAGGAAAAATAGCAATGCCTTTTCCTCAGTACCTCTAGTCTTAGATTCCATTAAAAGTCCTCAAATGTTAAAATGCAACAGTGCAGGTTTTCTAAGAATATAGGGTCACAATATTTATTGAAATAGTCATTAAAATAAATGTAAGCTGATTTGATTTCACTGCCTGAATCAGACTACTGTTTATTCTCTTAAAAGAGGGTAAAATTCATTCAAACTGCCCAACTCTGCACGTTTTTCCTTTGTTTGTTTTTTTTCCATCCAAACGTGCATGCAATAATGACTGAATCCTTTTCTGTCAGGACACTGCTAGGTAATAAATCACTTTCTATTTCAAGCAATAAGTTACTTCACTTATCTCTGATCAGGGCATCCAAACAGTTGCATAAATTGGTAGGACAAACCCAAGAGAAATAAGGGGTTGAGTATCACTGTAAACGTTTTATTTCTTTGCAATTATTTTCAGATATCTTGCTCAGTGGTCTCATTTCTTTCCAATACTTGCTATCATTTGCGCTCCTGCCATCAGAGAATGCCCAGATTCAGAATATTACGTGATCAACCCCAAGATTTTTTGAGGTGTTATCATGACTTAAATGAAAATAGTATATGGCCATTTATCACTTTTGATAGCTAATGAGTTTTTCATAATCCTTCAACATATCCATGCAATGGGGCTAGGCCTTTCCGTGGCCGATCCACAGCTCCAAGTCTGCAGAGGAGTGTCATGTATTATCATGTCCACACAGACGTAATGCCTCACAGCTTTGCTGTTTGTGTTTTCTGTGAGGCAGCCAATATTAAATAAAGTTCAAGCTCGTGGTAACTTGGCAGTTTCTGTTGTAGAATTTTGAATTTTCTTAGCTCAAAGCTTCAGTCAGAAACCACAGGGGTTAGGCAGGAAGTGGAATTCTGCCTCAGTGCAAATTCAGGAAGGAGCCAAAATCCTTTCAGATTTAGAATGAAGAACCTACGCTGCCGCTGCCGTAGGTTTGCATCTGATCAGAGGAGAAACTCAGCACGGACTAACAACCCAATTTGCAAAGGCACCCTGTAAGCATCTGATGAGTGCTCCCTGGCGAACATTCCTATGTGTGGACACCCAGGTCAAGCAAGACTCGGGGAGGTAAACAGCAGTTTGCCTTGAGCCTTAGCTCACTTCAATTCTGGCTCAGTATCTATGCCTGAACTGAAATGGGTTGTGAAGATATGACTGGATCTAACGAGTTTCTTAGATGTCTGGCCTTGGGACAGTTGCAAATTTTTAATAAGAGGCAATTAATTTGAAAGGTTCTAATACTTTTTAGAACAAAAGTTGGAGCTTGGATTTTGCAGCAACTGCCTTGTTGTATGCCATTGGGAATGAAAGTTAATATTTATCTCTAAACCTACTAATCTGTTCTCATCACGAGGGCAATAACCTGATAGTCCTTGATGGAGATTCTCTAACAGGGATCAGAGATACTCATTTCATGGACTTGACAAAGAATTTAACTCAACTGTCAAGAAGGAAATTACAGGGTCAAACATGACAAGGGAACCTTAAAGAGAAATTCCAAGAACTTATCTAAAACGGATTCTGAATTTCCATGACATTTATGACTGAGGATGTCTCATAGAAGTTTTAGAGTATATATATATGCTCAAATTCATTGTCATGAAATTAGTAAACATGTTGGGACTGATAAACTGGTAAAAAAAAGTCAGAAAATGATTTACCTGGTCTTACAATATGTTTTAAACCCAAACTCTTTCATCTTATTTGTTATTTTTATGACTATTTTTAATTACTTTATTTTTATTTATTAATTTAGCACTTGCTCATTGTGAATTGTTTTAGTCCAGAAAAAGATAAAATAAAGTCACCTTCTAGAGACAGCCGTGAGAACGTTTTGTTCTTAAACACACAGCACAAAGAATCATACTGTGTGTATTCTTTTGCGATCTTTTTTCACTGTGCATTTTTATCATTAAATAGTCTTCTATAGCATATTTGTAATAGTTTTTAATAGTCCGTTCTATTATTCATATAATTTACTTAATTACTTATCTTTGGATATTTACTTTTCTAAAATTCCAGTGCATGTGATGGGGCAGCCCTATAAAACAGATCCCGTTAGCCTTCATCATCGACGTAAGAAAAGTGTTTAAATGTGGAAGTTCTGGCTCAAAGGACGCAAAAAGTAGTCTGAAGCGTCGGCGGCCTGTTGCCCTGTTTTTCTCTGGAATAACCAGATAGTCCTCCACGGAGTTTTAGCATCAGTAGATCTATATTATGTTTTAACCTTTCTAAAGGGGCTGGGGAACCAGTGGCTAGTAAATTCCCACTCCACAGTGAGCAAGTGACTAGTTTTCTTATTTGAAAATTTCAGAGGTTGGTACAAGATTGTGTAGAGTGTAGATTAATGTCTGGTGATGCACGCCAACCTGTAGGCTATGCATTTAATGGAAAGTACCAGTTTCTCTCCCTTCTCTTCTCTCCCC
The DNA here is from genome assembly GCA_007922815.1 of Macrotus californicus. Classification (NCBI taxonomy): domain Eukaryota; kingdom Metazoa; phylum Chordata; class Mammalia; order Chiroptera; family Phyllostomidae; genus Macrotus; species Macrotus californicus. Next base: position 9,243 of record VMDR010013336.1, on the reverse strand, counting down.
CTACCTCTTTTTTTCAGAGTGAGGCAAGTTTTCTTTATTAGAAGGACAAACACCTAAAGCAAACTCACCTGCAAAGCCTTTTGCTGGTGCCTGGGACCGTAAGAAATTAATGGGGAGGGGCTACTTAGCAGCAAAGGGGTAGTGATGGAAGCATTTAGCAGAGGTTTCCAGAGGGAAGATGAAAGTGGTGGCACATGTGTTTAGAGCGCATACTGGGGTGCAGCCCCCTGATCGGGCCGACGGTCAGCACTTGACAAGGGGACGCAGAGGAAGGCTACTTTCCTTCCCTGTGATTTCTCTGATCATTAAACACATGGTGAAAACTGCTGGAAAAAGCCAAGAAGGCCAGATTTCCAGGGGGCCCTTCACACTTAAAAGCCCCTGCTAGCCTGCTTTTGTCCAGACCGCAGCGTTAAAGCGTTGACTGCGCTAAGGAAAGGGATGGCTGGAGGGAAGTGAGGGAGCACAGGTGTGGGGTGTAGAAGACAGGTGGGTGAAGTGTGAAAATTGGGGGTTTCAATTGCAAAAAAACAGCAAGAAAGCAAACAAAACAGTATTTTTAAATGAGGTCTTCCCTGGATTATTGCAATTTTCTAAGTGATTATTTTTAACAATTATTAATGTGGTCCCATAAATCACACCATCGGTTAATGACTAAAGGCAAATGTGAAAGATGATTTATGTTTTTAAAAATTAATTTTCTTACATTTAGTCCTTCCATAACCAAGGAGAAGTCATCTCCTTTACCAAATCCATGTTATTTCACTTGTCATGAATGTTGACTCTGAACTTAAAGATACAAGAAAATATACAATTTCAGGAACAACATCATGACTCACAGAGACAAGGTAATTGACATGAAAGTAATAACAGCAAGTGTGGTGTTAAAAAGCAAACTTGAGCCGCATACATTTGAAGAGCTGATTGGCATTATTAAGTGGTTCGTGAATCAGGTAGCAGCTAGAAGGGTGCTCCGAGGGATGGTGTAAAATGGAAAGGTTTTGTAGGAAGAAGGGTGGGGGCAAGGGAGCTGTTAGTGAGAGAAAAAAAGATTGATTCTGGTTTGGGGGCCAGGACATCTTTTCTCCGGGGACAAGAAGGGGAAGGATTTGTATCATGTAGATTGCCTCTTCTATGGTGGATGGAGAGGGCCTGTGTGACAGGTTGCCTTCCTGATGCTTGGCCAGAAAATTCCAGACTGGTTAATTCTGTGTCTGAGAGAGGTTGAAACCGCAACTAGATCAGGTACTCAATCTAGGGTTGGTATCATGGGCTTTTAGTAGGAGTGATGCCGTTTTAGGTCTGAGTTTTGTTTTTCCCTTTAACAGTTCAAATCACTTATTTGCAAACTATGCATTATACTATAGATATGCCCCAGAAATGTTACATATCCTTTGCCTTTAATCTAACAAATGTTGAACAAGAATTAGATTTTGTGCCAGGCATTGTGCTAGGTATGAAGAATAGAAAAATAAATAGACTTCAGTTAAAATATGGCGTGATAAGCTAGCTCTGCTCCTTGTCCTCTATTATGTTTGATGGACTTTGACAGCAGCCTTACCCAGAGCCTCCATCTATGGGGGAATGTTCGTAAGAGCCGTGAAAATTGGCGTGATCAAATGAGAAAGCCACAGGAGGATGCATTTTATTTCGATCATCCCAGGCAATAGCTTTCCAAACAACAGTGTGAACCAACCTCTTGTTCAGAAAAGTACAATTAATCTGACCGTGTGGGAGCTGCCCCAGTCTCCCGGATTGTATACACACCAATGAAAGGCAGGTGAGGTGGCCACAATCAGAGATGCTATCCTTGCAAAGAGCAGACAACCCTCCAGCTGTGAAGATGATAGTTAGGCCACCTAATCACACGAACATCTGAACACATGGAGCTCTCCTACCCAAGGAGGCTTCTCCTTCCCTCACAGGGGAGGCAGACTCACAGGAGAGTGAGATAATGACAGACACGTTCAAGTGCTCAGTAATTTAGGAAGATACTAAGAAGATATTTTTCAATATCTAAAAACTCTTTTAAAAAATAAACTTAAGAAATCTGATTACTCAATGTGAACAAAGAAAAAAATGGTTGACGTTCAAGTCATTTTAGGATAAGACATAGGCTAAATAAAAGTTGGAATTAAAGTTATAAATAAGCTATAAATATTATAAACCACCACCACGTAGAAGAAGCAAGCAATGTGATGACAAAAACAGGCTGGTGGAATGAGAGAGCACAGGTGAGAGGTAATGAATTTAAACGCACTGACGACACACTTTCACAGTGGGGAAATACTAAAGTATATTGTCTGCAGCTGATAGCTCAAGGAAGATACATTATAATGTGTCAGTTAAAGAAATAACTGAGAAGAGCTAGAAGTAACGTAAGCCCAAAATCAGATGGTGCGGGGGGCGGGGGGGAGCACCTCGGTGGGAGGGGATGGCAGATTCCTCGTCTTTGTAGTGGAAAGTTAATAGGTCTGCACAAAGACCACAGATCAAGGAATAAGGCAGTAAGTGAATTGTGTCAAAAATATAGCTACAATTCACTGAAAGAAAAGGAAAATTAGCAAATTTTTAGAAGAAAAATATAAATAAATAAAAGTAAACAAAACCTATTCATTAGAGCAAGAGATTAAAATCTAAAGAAATGTTAAAAATAGGTATAAAACAAAATGGCAAAAAAGGATTGAAAATAGATGTCATATACACATGTAAATAGTATAAAATGCTTGTTAAATAAAAGATTTTAGGAGTAAATAAAAAGTAAAATCCAACCATATTGGTTATACAAAATACATACTGACAAAAAGAAGTCCAAAATGTTACAAGTGATGAGATGAGCAAAATATACCAGAGAAATATTACAAAAAACAGGAATTTGATGTTAACATCAGACTATGCTTAACTCAGACTAGAAAGCATTAAATAAAACAAGAAAGCCAGTTTATATCAATCCATGATTCAGTAAACTATCAAAGCAAATATACCCTCAGAATTCATAAATCAAAATGGTATGAAATATAAGATACAAAAGGGAGAAACACAATAGTAGTGGGAGGCTTTAATTTTTCCAGTCAGTCCAAGACAGACCAAATAGACTAGCAGATAAGGACAGAAGGGACCTAACGAGCATAATGAATAAGAAGAGACAAAGCCAAAGGGGGTCAGGACTGAAGGTGGAGGTGGGGTGGGGGGGGCGGGAGGAAGTGGTGGTGGGAAAATGGAGACAACTATACTTGAACAACAATAAAAAAATTTTAAAAAAACAGAAGATACATTGAACTCTATACTCTAAAGACACAGAACAGACATTAAATCCTGCCCTGTTGTATTTTATGAAACTATTCACAATTATGCTACAAAATATCTTAAATATAAGTGGCATGTATACCTGTGCTATGAACGGTATGTCTATGCCTCCCCCGCTTCATATACTGAAGCTCTAATCCCCAAAATGATGGTATTTGGAGGCGGGGCCTTTGGGAAGGTAACTAGATCATGTAAGTGAAGTCCTTGTGAGTATAATTAGTGCCCTTGTAAAAAGAGACACGAGAGATGACCTCTCATCTGCATAAAGACACAGCAAGAGAGCGGCTCTCACTGGGGACCTAATCAGTTTTCACCTTGACTTTGAACTTCTAGCCTCTAGAGCTGTGTTTATGCTGTTCAAGCCACCCCATTCTACGACACTTGTGCCACCGCAGCCCAAACTGACCAAGATGTATTTTCAAAGGCTCTCATTACCCATAAGTTTTAACAACACAGATTTAGACGAGACGCCATTTAGCAGATTGGAAGAGATCATTGTGTTTAGCAGTGTACACATGGTCAGAGATACGGAAAAACAGAATATCACACACTGTTGATGGAAGTGAGATTCAGCAATCGACCTTTAAGAATTCTGTCATAGAAATTTAATATGCGCTCATAGAAATACATAGGATGTTAGTGAGGCATGTTTATAATAAAAACAACCAAAAACCACCCAAATGCCTCTTTTTGACAGACCACGTCCAGAAAAAGAAATGCCCTGCTGTGATTCAGAAAGAAGAGGTTGATCATAGGCTCATGTGAAAAACTTTGTAAAACTACTGTTAAAGGCAAACAAAGAATGCTCAGCATAGGTTCTGCTACATGCTCCTGTGAGAAAGAAACTTTCCTCTACCCTCAAATATGAGACAGATGAGCGAGAAGAAATAAACAAATTTAATTATATGCATATATATCGGAACCCCACACATATGAGAGAGTCAGAGACCCCACAAACGTGAGAGGTTCAGGGCCAGAAAGGGAAAATGAGGCCTATGCGGCATTCTGAGCTGTGGGGAGAGGGAGGCAGCTAGGAGCTTCAGAAGGTAATTTCGGGGAGAGCACATGATCAGTAATTATTAGCTTGCTTTGCTGTATAGAAGGGTAAGAAGACACTGCTGGTGATAACTCTTATCATGGGCCAGAACCCTTAAATTCTTCTTGATAGTTAAGGGAGAGGGGGTAGAAGTTTCCTTTGAGCCCACGGGGTCTTGGTTGCTTTTAGCTCAAAATAGTCTGCACACCTGAGCCATATCTCGGGGTGACTCATTCTGAACCCTCCCCCCATCACGTTACAAACATTCGATGCTCACATAAAATTTCTCGAAGGACATGCACACAAAATCCAGTGGTGGTCGCTTCTAGTGAAAAGACAGTCATTACAGAGCAAAAACGAAAGTTGTTTTTCATTAAATATACCCTTATACTGATTGTTGATGTCTAAATATTAGCTTTGCAATTTTTCAGAAAGACTAGGAAACCACGAGTGAGACAGACATCCCATGTGCCCCTGAGGAGCCAACAGGCTAATGGAGGGACGCACACACCAAAATTCAGTGCAGGGCGAGAGACGTTAGAATGGATTTGCGCAGACGGGGCCGGAGGAAGTGCCTGATGCAGCAGCGGTTTGGTTACAAAAGTAGGAGAAAGTCCTGCCTGATGGCACCTCCCCCTCCTCTTTTCTTCTTACACTGTTAGCACCTGACTGCTCTGGAAAATAGGCCTCATTTGCTCATTTGAAACATGAAATTCTGTTCTATCCATGAACAAAGGGAGCAGAAACCCAAAAGGAATTGTTTCTAAATAGAAGGCGCCGTTCTCGCTGCGGGGGAGAATCGTCCTTTCATGCGGTGTTCTCCGATTATTTTTTCCCATTGTCTTCTTTTCTTGTTAGTCATCTTTCAGGCAGCGTTGAGGATCATGTTCACAGTTTGCTGCTATCAATAAGTAAAGTGAAATATGTCCGAGTGGTCACATCTGTGTTTGTATTTTAAGTGACTTCTTCTATCCAGAGCGATGGCCTCAGCCCGATGGCTCTGTGTCCTCTGTGGCACTCGCTCTGCCCGCATGTGACGCAATGGTGACAGTGCCTTTGCAGTCGTGCTGAACGCCCTTTGCACAGTGTGACATGCTCCCTGCTTTGTGCACGTCCAGGGACTTTGATGCTGCAGTTCATTGTTAGAAACAAGGGGCCACTTCATCTCGGCGTGGACAAAAGGGGTGCATTACTGAAAAGCCTGATGGAGTTAAGTTTCTCACAATAAATAAACAGTCTGGGAAGCATCGGCAGCGATATAATCCTTTAGAAACATTGATCTTTGGGTCTGTTCATTGTCTGCTAGAGTTCAGAATCCCATGCTTCTGAAAGAAAAAAGAATGGAATGTTTAGACGTGCGGAACACAATAGTATATCCTATGGGTGAAGGGCACTGTGTCTGCTAGGCCCTCATTTGACAGTTTTCCCTTGAAACTTTCAGAATCTCAGGTTGAATTCTGATTCCTTTAATTCTAAAATGCGCTTCAACTCCAAAGTCACTGCATTTCTGCACTGTCATGAAGAGATGCTTGGTTGGTTTTTATGTCCCTGCATGTTGCATTGCTCGATTTTTCCTCTTGCGGTCAGTCTGAGAAATCGTTGAAAGTGGATGTATTTCCTATATTTAGAGTTTATCTCAATTGTTACTAAGAAAAATAATTCCATTAGTTAATATAGTCAACTTTAATAGGAAAAGATATCCAGCTGAATATTCAGTGTGTTCTCCCATGGCCCCTTTAAGCTTTCTAGTTGGTGAAAGCAGAAAATACCCATACCAAGGAAGTTTGTATGCTGTTCCAGTATTATTTAACAGCCAGTCTGCAACTAAAGCCAAAGTAGAAAGGGAAATGAAGTCAATAGGAATTTACAAATCTTCTGGATGAAGATCAGAATTATAGCAGCATTGCATTCTACATTTCCAAAAAGATTTTTTACTCAAAATGAAGATTATAAAAAATGACAAACACAACTGAGAATTATTCCTTATTTGTTATTGATCTTTGACATTACCGTTCCTAACATTAGAAAGCTTCCATTTCATTATGAAGCTACAGCTCGTTTTATATTTCATAACAGATAGAGTTTAGATGATGTTAGAAACCAAGTGATAACATTAGTTCATCATTTTAAGTACCTACTAAGAGCACAGGATATAACAGCACAAAGAATGTAACCTAAGCATGTGAAATAAAAATAAACTGTAATTTCATTGACACTGAGAATTTAATTTAATACGTAACAGAACAGGTTCTTAGATTTTAACCTCTCTCTCTGTAGAAATGATTCTACACTGATTTTCTTCTGCCTGTGTTGTATGCTCTGCAGAGGCCCCGCAATCAATTCATGATTCAGACTGGCTTCCCCTTGCCAAGCTACACACTGATTCCTTCTGTGATGGACTGTTGTCTTCACAAAATGAAAAATCATTTTCAATTGACTTCAGTAAGACACACGAAGACAAGCCGGCCCCCTAATAACATCATGCCTTTCAAAGTCAAATAGAGATGAATTTCAGATCATCTTCTGTTTGCAATTATTGGCACCACCGTTCCTTCCTTTCTGCTGCCACAGGTGTAAGAGCTAAACACATTTCCCCCTAAATGCATCAATGGTAATTTGATGGTTGACATCAAGATTTTTGCCAAGTTTCTTTCATTTCTGTTTCCACCCAACCATTAATCTATGGTCTCTGACAAATATTTAGCTCAAGATCAGTTTCCTATTTTCTTATTATAAGAACTCTGTTCAATTTTGTATTCCCAATACTTACCCCAGTGGCTGGCCAGCAGTAGATCTTATTATTGTACCTACCAGCATACATGCCAGATATTGTTCCATGCTCTACATGTACTCATTTAATACAACAAGGAGTACTAATGGTACTTAGTTAATAGAACAAGGAATATTAATGGTAAGAACTATTATTTTCCCCATTTTACAGGTAACAAAACAGAGAGGTGAAATTACTTGTCTAAGTCGTATAACTAGAAAGTGGAGGAGCCAGCCTTAAAACTAAGGTAGTCCATCTCCTGGTCCCATGTTCTTAACCGGTAAGATTGGCATACTCTCACAAATTGATGTCAGTGAACTGACTGATTCTGACGAGCACTATCACAGATTCCAGGACCAAAATGCTGAAAGGGTGATGAGGAAACTTGCCTGGGTGTTGAGATCTGATAACTCAACACATATGGCAGCTAGATTATCTTCTCACAAACCTAATTTGTTTTGTGTTCCTCTAAATTAAATACCAAGGCCACGTTTTGTATGTGGTGAAAAACTCTCCATCTATAAGTTGTCTGAGAACATCATATGCAATTTAAGTTTGCTATTTTCATCATTAACTTTATTTCTCTTTAAATGAAATAATTCATGTTAATTAACATGCAAATCACTTCCTCATCAAATGTCTTTCACTGCATTTCATAAAAGTATGAAATCATAAAAGTATAACCTTTCACATATTCTCCATTGATTCAACAAACATTGGCATAAAAACATCTCAGTTTTACATAACTCACTGAAATTAATAAGGCTCCTCTATGTACAGTTTTTATTTTATCTCCCTACAATGCTGCCAGGTAAGGGTGGTTGTGATAATTCATTTTATAGATAATTAAAGGGGAAAAATGTTGAGGCACTTCACCAGTGTGTAGCAATTAAGTACTCTTTCCCCTACACTGTGCGTACACAGACAATACAGGGTTGGGTGCTTGGCTGTGGACACAGGTTTTTTTCTTCAAAATTCTAAGTAATCCAATGGCCGTGATCAAAGGAGGCCATGCTGTGCTGTATGGCTGATATTACATAATGTTGCATTGTTGCTCTGAGAAGAGAATAGTCATTTCTGACTGATGGAATAGGGTGTGGAAAGAACGACAGACCCAGAAGGACATCTCACAAGATAGGTCTTGAAGGATGACTCACAGAAAAAGATGCAGGAGACTACTTCAGGTAGAAGGGATAAGCAGAGTAGTCAGGACATCTCCGGTTCCCAAAGCACGGTAGACTCGGCTAACATGGAACCTTTCATACTACAAACACCTGAGGGTTCTGAACAAATATGTAAGAAAAATAATGTAAATGCATGGCTGATGTTGCAAGAGGAAAAAGAAAGAATTGAATCCTCCTGATATCAGGAAAAAAAAAAGAGTCCCTTGAAAGCTGGAGCAGTGGAGCTAGAGGTTGATATGCTGTGATTAGCAGGTGAGGTATGAGACTACCATGAGGTCTCACAGTCCTAGAGGCTAAGGACTCAGTGTCTATGTAGAAACAGGAGTCAAAGCTTTTGTTCCCCTGAAAATAGGAGCTGGAACCATAAAGGTAGGAAAGGCTACTTGCCCCATGAAAAGAAGCTAGAAAAATACATATTCAGGAGTGAAGATGGTATAGAATGTCCAGAGCAATGCATGGGAAAAAATATCCAGAAAAAAATGTATGTAATTAATTTGGTAAAACAATCATCAAGATTCAGATTTGACATAGAAATCATTCAGAGGGTAGTGATAGCCTTAGGGTACCAGATATTCTAAAAATCAGTACTGTTCTGGAGTGTCACTCCCATAAGCCAAGCCACATAGGATTATCAAAGATAAAATAATCCCTACTAAAGATGAGCTCCAGCAAACATTACAACACCCATAAGGAAATGATACCCATGGGTGAGGATCAGCAAACACAGTGAACAGAGGAGTGAGTAACACCTTCAGGGATTTGAGATAATAAAGCAATCTGTATGAGAAAACCAAATAATTATGCTTATATTAAACAGAGGAATAAGAGAAGGAATGAAATGCATGAGGAAAAGAAAGACAATACAAAATAACAAGCAGATCTGAGAAAGAATAAGATGACATTTCTAGAAATGAAATGCATAGTCAATGAAACTGACAGGGTTAGAC
>VMDR010013335.1:0-25129 GCA_007922815.1 Macrotus californicus | reverse complement strand
TTTAGGTTCAGTTGTTAATAACTGTGAGTTTGTTGTCATTTTACTCTTCATATTTTTTATCTTCTTTTTCTTAGATAAGTCCCTTTAACATTTCATATAATAAGGGCTTGGTGATGATGAACTCCTTGAACTTGACCTTATCTGGGAAGCACTTTATCTGCCCTTCCATTCTAAATGAGAGGTTGGCTGGATAGAGTAATCTTGGATGTAGGTCCTTGCCTTTCATGACTTAGAATACTTCTTGCCAGTCCCTTCTTGCCTGCAAGGTTTCTTTTGAGAAATCAGCTGACAGTCTATGGGCACTCCTTTTAGGTTACTGTCTCCTTTCCTCTTGCTGCTTTTAAGATTCTCTCATCTTTCATCTTGAGTAATGTAATTATGATGTGCCTTGGTGTGTTCCTCCTTGGGTCCAACTTCTTTGGGATTCTCTGAGCTTCCTGGACTTCCCGGAAGTCTATTTCCTTTGCCAGATTGGGGAAATTCTCCTTCATTATTTGTTCAAATAAGTTTTAAATTTCTTGCTATTCCTCTTCTCCTCTGGTACCCCTATGATTTGGATGTTGGAACGTTTCAAGATGTCCTGGAGGTTCCTAAGCCTCTCCTCATTTTTTTGAATTCTTGTTTCTTCATTGTGTTGTGGTTGAATGTTTCTTTCTTTCTTCTGGTCCACACCATTGATTTGAGTCCCTGTTTCCTTTCCATCACTGTTGGTTCCCTGTACATTTTCCTTTATTTCACTTAGCATAGCCTTCATTTGTTCATCTAATTTGCGACAGTATTCAACCAGTTCTGTGAGCATCCTGATTACCAGTGTTTTGAACTGTGCCTCTGATAGGTTGGCTATCTCTTTGTTGCTTAGTTGTATTTTTTCTGAAGCTTTGATATGTTCTTTCATTGGGGCCATATTTTTTTTTGTCTTGGCGCGCCTGTTACATGTAAGGGGCGGAGCCTTAGGTGTTCACTAGGGCGGGGCAACCTGAGTTGTGACGCTGTATGTGGGGGAGAGTCCGAGAGGGAACAGTGCCGCTTGCTCCACTCTCTGCCGGTTTTCAGTCACTTCTCCTGCTGCTCACAGTCAAATTGGGCCCTTCTGGTGCTGATTCCTGAGTGGGTGGGCTTGTTTACCTTCTAGGACCCTGTGGGTCTCTCCAACGAGCTCTCCTGTGAGGCTGGGAGTTTCTCCAGCTGCCGCCACCGCAACCCCCATAGGTATTTTCAGTCAGAGGTTTGAGGCTTTATTTCCCCGCTGGAACTCTGGGTTGCGTGGTCTGTCTTGCTCCCCAGTTGTTCCTCCCAGTTTATCTGCACGTGGGTGTGGGACCACCCAGTCCACCAGCCACCATCTTGCTGAGAGTCCTCTCCACCCGGCTGCCCGTCTCCGCCCCTCCTACTGGTCTGGATGAATGTTTCTTCTTTAACTCCTTGATTGTTTGACTTCCATACAGTTCAATTTTCTGTCAGTTCTGGTTGTTTTTTGTTTTTAAATTTGTTGTTGTCCTTCTTTTGGTTGTGCGAGGAGGCACAGTGTGTCTACCTATGCCTCCATCTTAGCCGGAAGTCTGGAAATCTTAATTATTATAATTTGAAAGAATGTAGGGAAATGTTATTGATATCATACCAATTTTACAAAAGAAAAACACTACTGTTAGATATGTTTCAGTATATGGATTTTCAAGCAAAAAGAAGTTGATGCTCACTTGCTTGCACTGTGGTGAAGGCAAGCACTACCCTGATAAGTGTGACTCAGTTTGTTGAGCATTGTCCCATAAAGTGAAGTGTCACCAGTTCAATTCCCTGCCAGGGCACATGCCTGGGTTGTGGGCCTGCTGGGGCTCATGTGAGAGGCAGACAATCGATGTTTCTCTCACACGTCAATGTTTCTCTTTCTCTCTTTTTCTCTCCCTTCCCCTCTCTCTAAAATTAAATAAATACAATCTTAAAAAAAAAGAAAGTAAAGGCAAGTACTGTGGGGAAGGAGCAGAGCATTTGATCAGTAACCAAGAGATCTGAATTCTAGTCCCTGCTCAACTATCAATTAATTATTGATCTGGATCAAGTTACTGTTTGTGCAAAATGTACTCTGTGTGTATTGCATATAAAATAAGGAAGTTGGGCTAATGAATAGCTAATGTCACTTCTATGAGTCCATAATTCTAAAAATTAGTTATATAATATAAACAAGACATTTAGTCTTTCCGAGTCTGATTTTTTTTTTTACTTAAAACATAGAGGCTTAGAAATACCAATACTACTTTTGTTATATTTCGTGGGTGATTTAGGTATTTCAGAGGGTAGAGTCTTGAGCTAGGGTGCACAAGGCATTAAAAATGTGATTACGATAGAGTGCCACTTCTTCTGGAAAGTCTTTCCTGCATAGGTTACTCCCGTCCTCAACACCTCTCTTCTACATTCCGATAGCATTTACAAATTTTGGTGTTGAGATGGTTGGTCTGTCTATCTGTCATCTACGTAATCTCCTGTTTCCCTAAGTAAATTTTAATCTTTTTGGTCAAGGTGCTGTGTCTTTCCAATATGGTTTGTTATTATCTATAACATCTAGTTAGCATTCTTTACCCTGTGATGACATTACAAAGAATATATCTCAGCAATGCTACTCAAAGTAATGATTTTACATATGGAAATTAAAGGCCACAGACCCCAAAGAAAAAACTAATCAGCCAGTTCATATATCATTCTGTTATTTATTTTTTTTAGGAACATCTGCACCCCCATCAAGCACCCCTACAGGGTTCTGCAGGAATGGTGGGACCTGGACAAATGGCAGATGCGTTTGTCCAGAAGAGTGGAAAGGACTGAGATGTACAATTGGTAAGTTTCTTGGGATAATACTATGGCATGAGGTTTAGGTGACCCTTCTGTTAACAAGGACAGTAAGAAAGCTTCTTGAAGCTTCTGTTAATGATGATAGTAACAATGGGTACAATAATGATGGCTTTTGTGTTTATTAGCTCAGTTGCTGAGTGTTGGTGCTATTTACCTATATGTTTAATACACCTTGTCTCCCTTCCAGCTATCAAGTTTTTCTGTAAACTTGCTGTTGCTTTCCCTTCTAGGGCAGTGCCTAACACAGACTAATTGGTGATATGGTTTTCTCGGGTCCCTTCAACTCGTGACAAGCTATATCACAGCATTTCAATTCTAACACATTTATTATCTATCACAATTCTGACACATTTAACTTTTCTGAAATCAAGATGCATCATTCTATTTAAGTATGTACTTAGATGAAGTTTTTGTCTTTTCTTACTTTCTTTTGAAGAGAAGTTATTAATTTTGTGGTTTGACATTGATCAATGGTATCTCAGAATCAAAGTTCAAAGTCATTTGTTGATCCTCAGAGTGCTTCTCAATACTCTGTATACTTCGTGTTGCCTGTTTAGGATCCAGAGTTCCAGAAGCACACTGCTACCATCCCCTACATTCCTACCAGCCAGCATATTCCACATATCCAAGACCTTGGCCTTTTTGCTTTGACTCACATCCTCATGATGCTCTTTGCTACTACAGGCTCTAGGTTTTCAAGATTTCAACTAATTTGACACACTATCCTTGATGATATGTTAGTGATCACATCCCACCTCTACCAAATATTGTGCACATTTAAAAAATATTTTATGTATTTGTTTTTAGAGAGGGGGAAGGGAAGGAGAAAGGAAGGGAGAGAAACATCAATGTGAGAGAGAAACATCCATCAGTTGCCCCTTGTTCGTGCCTTGACTGGAGACCAAACCTGCACCCCAGGCATGTGCCCTGACTGGAATTGAACCTGCGACCTTGTGCTTTGCAGAAGGTCACTCAGTCAACTGAGTCATTATATTATGCACATTTAAACTGGAACCTGTTATCTAACATACTAGTTATTCTAATGGTAGTAACTTAACTACATAAAAAAGTATGAAGTTCCTGATGGGCCAGTGAGTCCTATTACCCTTCAAATTATACTGGGTAGGTTTTGAACTTTGACTTTTATCTGGTTTGAAATTTAAAAAAGAAAAGTATAATTTAAAATGAAAATGTTTTTCTTTTTCTTGTAGCTAATTTCTGTGAAAACAGTACCGATAACAATTTTACTTTTGGCCGAATTCCAGTGGGAAGATATGGCTCTTCTTTTGAAACATGTGAAAAGAACACTCTAAATGGTATGTGCTTTTCCAAACCTCACCCTTGTTTAAGCAGACAACTCGCTATACTGGGTCGTATTTACCATCCCCCCCAACTAGTATTAGGTCCCTGGAAGAGGCATCAACAAAGGCTTTATAGAAGGGTTTGGCTCTCTTTTATGATGCCAATGTTCTAAATTTAGGGTGTTACCTCACATAATTCTGAATTTCCTGAAAATCCTAATATGAATCAGTTGTAAATTCCTTTTACTACTTCTTCAACTGGTTATTTTTTTCCCACTTAACTCTTGTCTCCTAGAGTTTGATTAGGTTAATGTCTACTTTTTAAATTATATAGTTTGTCTTAATTAAAAAACTTAGCTACACTATTGATTTACACCATATCTGTTTTCAGGCTTCATCTTTCTAGGTAGAGATGCGCAGTTACGTCTGTCCGTAGCTGGGAGTCCTTCATCTCCTTGGCCATTTCAGTTAATCCGTCTTGGAACATTCTCTGGCCTCATCAAACCTTTCTTGAGGCATGAGAACCTTGTTTGCATTGAGGTATTCTGAAAGCGAAGGAATAAATAATATTTCTAATATGCTCCCTCATGATGTCCAGGATTTTGAAGACTTACTTGATTTCAATGGCACATTGGGTAGTCTCTTTTGAGAGGCGGCCGCAGAAATTCATCGATTCCTTTCCTGGCAGCTTCGAGCCCAGTTAGCCAGGGGTTCTACCTGTGCCTCTCACCCGTCCTTCCTCTGCGTTTCCTTTCATCTCGCCACCCCACCCACCTGTCACAGCTTCCTGCAGCTTCTCATCCATTTTACTCAGAACCGGACCTCAGTGACACAGCCAGTTCTAGACGATTTGTGACAATGTCTGACGGAGCTCCCGTCAGTAGTGACCGTGGGCAAAACCTCACATTTTATTGACACACTTACTCTTGTGTGTGTCAAGGGCTCTTTGCAGCACTGAGTAAATTCCACGGACTGCTCTTTCCTGTCTGCTTTTTTACCTTCTTGATTCTAAGAAATTATGTAGCTTGACATCCCATCTGCAGAGTCCAAATGGCCTCTGCCCACATGCCGGGTGAGGCAAAAGTATGTTTACAGTTGTGAGTACGCACAACGCAGGGTTGATTCTTGTGTTGTTATTTATTTGTTATTGTATCATTTTCCATATGGACAACTGTCAGCCTGCTTTGTCCCACCCTGCACATCCCTGTGACTCAAGCATTCGTGATACTGCTCTTCTCACAGGCACTGTGTTGTCAACCTCTTGATTGAAAGCTCAGAGGTAAAAGGGGGGCTTCAACTGTGTTAAGACTTCTTACCCTGTGTACAGAGGAGTCAAACTCATTTTCCCCGAGGGCCACATCAGCCTCGCGGTTGCCTGCAAAGGGCCGAATGTAACTTGAGGACTGTGTAAACGTAACTACTCCTTAACTAGGGGCAAGGAGCTTGGAGCTGCCGCCGGGTAGAAACAAGGTGCCAGGCCGGATAAAACCAGGTGGAGGGCCGGATTCGGCCTTCGGGCCTTGTGTTTGCCACCTGTGCTGTATGATATGTCCATGAATACTTGTTATCTTAATTTTTATATGTTTTTATGCCTAAGCATTTCCTAATAATTTATAAAACAGATAACTATGCTATTAATCAGGAAGAGTAAAAATTTCAGTAATATGCTCATTAAGGGATAAAACACTTGCTCAATATATATTATGTTTTTGGGACAAGAAAATCAGTATCTTTCAATTGGTTATTTATTTTCTTTCCTGAGCACCTATTATGAAAATGTTATTATACATAACTTGGAATTTCAGATTTAGCCTATAATTTTATTTTATTTTTTAAAGTTTTATTTATTTTTAGAGAGGGGGAGTGACAGAGAAAGAGAGGGAGAGAAACATTCATATGTGAGAGACACATTGATTGGCTGCCTATCGCGTACCACATATCGGAGACCTGGCCCGCAACCTGGGCACGCACCCTGACTGGGAATCCAACCAGCTACTGTTTGGTTCATAGGTTGGCACTCAATACACTGAGTCGCACCAGCGCAGGGCACATCAGGGCAGGGCCTATAACTTTAAAACTATAAATTGCTGCCCCCACTGGTGTGGCTCAGTAGATTGAGCACCTGCCTGCAAATCAAAGGGTTGCTAGTTTGATTCCCAGTCAGGGCACATGCCTGGGTTGCAGGCCAGGTTCCCAGAAGGAGGCATGCGAGAGGCAACCACACATTGATGTTTCTCTCCCTCTCTTTCTCCCTTCCTATCCCTCTCTAAAAATAAATAAATAAAATCTTTAAAAAAACTATGAATTCCAACTATTGGCAAATTTATATTTAGTTTAATATTAAGAGTTACTTCTAATCATTCAATTTTGTATAGCAAATAAGCAAAACACTTTTTAATGATTTTGAGTGGATAGATATGGAGGAAAAGATACATTGGAAATACAGTTGCTTACAAAATAAAATTCTTTTTTAAAGTATATTTTATTGATTATGCTGTTACAATTGTCCCTTTCCCCCCCTTTATTCCCCTCTGCCCTCCACTCTCCTCTCCCATCAGCATTTCCCACCCCTCTTACTTCATGTCCATGGGTTGTACATATAAGTTTTTTGGCTTCTACATTTCCTATACTATTCTTAACCTCCCTCTGTCTATTTTGTACTTACCATTTATGCTTCTTATTCCCTGTACCTTTCCCCCCCATTCTCCCCTCTCCCCTTCCCACTGATAACCCTCCAGTGATCTCCATTTCTGTGATTCTGTTCTTGTTTTAGTTGTTTGCTTAGTTTGTTTTTTACATTCAGTTGTTGATAGTTGTGAGTTATTTTACTGTTCATAGTTTGGATTTTTTTCATAGATAAGTCCCTTTAACATTTCATATAATAAGGGCTGGGTGATGATGAACTCCTTTAACTTGACTTTATCTGGAAAACACTTTGTCTGCCCTTCCATTCTAAATGATAGCTTTGCTGGTTAGAGTAACCTTGGA
This sequence comes from Macrotus californicus, assembly GCA_007922815.1. Classification (NCBI taxonomy): domain Eukaryota; kingdom Metazoa; phylum Chordata; class Mammalia; order Chiroptera; family Phyllostomidae; genus Macrotus; species Macrotus californicus. The sequence continues at coordinate 17,996 of VMDR010013335.1, read as the reverse complement.
TGGAGGTCCTTGCCTTTCATGACTTCAAATATTTCTTTCCAACCCCTTCTTGCCTGCAAGATTTCTTTTGATAGTCTTATGGGAACTCCTTTGTAGGTAACTCTCCTTTTCTCTTGCTGCTTTTAAGGTTCTCTCCTTCTCTTTAATCTTGAGTAATGTAATTATAATGTGCCTTGGTATGTGCTTCTTTGGGTCCAACTTCTTTGGGACTCTCTGAGCTTCCTGGACTTCCTGGAAGTCTATTTCCTTTGCCAGATTGGGGAAGTTCTCCTTCTTTATCTGTTCAAATAAGTTTTCAATTTCTTGCTCTTCCTCTTCTCCTTCTGGTACCCCTAAGATTTGGATGTTGGACTGTTTAAAGTTGCCCCAGAGGTTCCTAAGCCTCTCCTTGTTTTTTTGAATTCTTGTTTCTTCATTCTGTTCTGATTGAATGTTTATTTTTTCTTTCTGGTTCAAATTGTTGATTTGAGTCCCAGTTTCCTTCCCTTCACTGTTGGTTCCCTGTATATTTTTCTTTATTTCATTTTATATAACCTTCACTTCTTCCTCTATTTTGCAACCATATTCAACCATTTCTGTGAGCAACCTGATTACCAGTATTTTGAACTGTGCATCTGGTAGGTTGGCTATCTCTTTGTCACATAGTTTTTTTTCTGGAGTTTTGATCTGTTATTTAATTTGGGTCATACTTCTTTGTCTTGGCACAGCTATTATGTTTTAAGGGGCAGAGTCTTAGGTATTTGCCAGGGTTGGGCAACCCAGGTTGCTACATTGTGACACTGTATGTGGGGGAGGGGTCAGAGAGGGACCAATGCCATTTGCTCAGCTCTCAGCTGGCTTTCTGTCACTTCCTCTGCTACCCACAAGCAAATTGGGCCCTTCTGGTGCTGATTCCTGGGCAGGTGGGTTTGTGTATGTTCTAGGACCCTGTGGGTTTCTTGAATGAACTCTCTTGTGAGGCTGGGAGTTTCTTTTGCTGCTGCAACCCCCACAGAATTTTATAGACAGAGGTTTTGAGGCTTTCTTTCCCTGTGCAGAAACCCTGGGTTGTGCAGTCTGTCTTGCTCTCCAGTTGTTCCTCCCAGTTTATCTACCTGAAAATATGGGACCTCCAGCCACCTTGCCTGCCTGGTCCTCCAGCTGCCCCCTTGCCATGGGTTCTGTCCACCTCGACTACTCATCTCTGCCCTTCCTACCAGCCTGGATGAGTGTTTCTTCTTTAATTCCTTGGTTGTTGACCTTCCATACAGTTTGATTTTCTGGCAGTTCTGGTTGTTTTTTGTTTTTAAATTTGCTGTTGTCCTTTTGGTTGTGTGGGCAAGCAAAGTATATCTACCTATACCTTCCTCTTGGCTGGATAAAAAATCACATTCTATGTTTGAAATTTTTATTATGTCATAGTGGAGAGGTGGAGCCCTCATATAAGTTAAGAGTGACCTTAACCTCCTACTTTAATCATTGTAGAAGAAATCTCTAATTTCAGTGTTTCTAGTTGTTTCCCCAGAAGCAGCTACCCAAAGCTGATCCTAAGGAAAGTTTGATCTTCCAATCAGCTATCCCCTTAATGACACTAGAGGTGATTTTATCTACTAACAGTTTCTTAAGTGTTAGCCATAGAAGGACGGTAAGGTAAGGATGCTCATATTATAATCCTAGGAAATAAATCCAATGATTCAACAAGTAGTTATGAGAACCAACCAAATATCTAATAGTTGATCCAATGCAACAGAACTCTTTGCCTTTCAGGTATTATCCAGCTTGGGAAAGAGGGGGAAAGATCAACTTATTATTCAATATCTAGTGGGGATTTTCATACTGTTTCTGTTCTCTCAGCCTTGTATTTCTTCATCACTTTCCATTTAAAGCCCTGTCCCTCATTGTTGGAAGGCAAATCTTCCTTGAAGACTTCAAAGGAAGGAAATAGTCAACAGGTCTTTTGAATCCCAGATTTAAAAATGAAGACAAATAGTAACTGCCTAAAATATTCTTGTAGTAACTGTCCAATTCATTTTTCCACTGCTGTGTATCAAACCACCCCAAACTTAACAGCTTAAAACAATAATGGTTTAGATTTGTCAGTTTCGTGGGTTGACTGTGGCAACTGGACTTGGCAGCTGGAAAGTCTAAGATGACCTCATTCGCATGGGCCATCTGTGCTGGCTGTTTGCTGGGTGGTGGGTGGGGCAATGGGCTTTGTGGGGGGCTCAGTTCTCCTCTGTATGGCCTCTCATCCCCCAGTAAATCAGACCTGCTTCCTTACATGATGGTCTTAGGACAGCATTCCCAGAGAGCGAAGGCCAAAACTTCAAGTCTTCTCAAGGCCTAACTTCATACAACGTCATACAACATCATTTTTTCCACATTCAACTTGTCAAAGAAAGTTCTAAGGCCAGCCTAGGTTCAGGAAATGGAGGAACCGACCGCACCTGTGGGTGGGAGAAGTCGAAAAATCACACTTGACGGGGCATGTATACAGGAGCATGCAGGTGCTGTGGCCATCTTTGCAAACACTCACTGTCTTTTTTTTCTTTTTATTAAAGCGGGCCATCCAAGAGCAACCCGACTGTGCAATCTTACTGAAGATGGAACAATAAAATTACAACCATCGAAAATAGGAGATTGCAATTTAAATCTGGAGATTCTGGAAAAGCAGGTATTCCCTATGGCCCATGTGATGGGCAGCTGGAAAAAGCCTGATGGTCAAGTCAATGCTTTTTAAAACTCTCAAATTAGAAATAACAAAAACTGGTAATTAAACCTGTTTTTTTTTTAAGTTGGCATTTGTTTTTGAAAATGGTTAGTGGAACATGTTGGTTCAGCAAATTTCAGCAAATGACAATCTACAGCACATTTTAAATGGTGTCATCTTTTTAAACCAGTGAAGTTTTTACCAAAAACAGATCCCTGACGTTTCAGACCAAAAGGAAGGTATTTTAATGATGTACTCAATCAGAACAAAGAGAGAAAACTATGACCAAAGACTTTCAAATAGGAAATTCCAGAACATGATGGTCATCTCGGGGCTATGTCCATGAGCAGGTGAAAGAGGAAGTACATCTGAGTAAATATTTTTTCATGCAGATTAAATTACTTTGACTAAGGATATACCCAAATGCAAAGCAGGGATCACTAACACCTGGGGCCAAACAAGGTTCAGAAGAGGAAACACATCTTCATGTGGTTCTTCCAGGTGCTGGGCATGTTACATATCTCATTTAGTTTTTATGGAACCTCTGTGAGATGTTATTCCCATATTGTAGGTAATTATAGCTAATAACACTAATTATTGCACACTGACTGCATGCTAAAGGCTGTGCTGAACATTTTACATATATTATTTTATCATATTTGGTTCCTGTAACACCTCTATAGGTGAGTGTTAATGTACTTTTATAGAAGAGGAAACTCTGGCTCTGAAAGGTGTGGTACTTTGCCTGGTGAATCACAGACAAAAATGATGGGGCTGCTTTTGACTTTAAAGTCCACGCTGTCCCAGTGGTTGGAGGTGGAAGAAGGTGTAGGGGGGATAAATGGTAATGAAAAAAACACAATAAAAATAATGTAAAATAGTAAAGTCCACCCTGTACCATACTGGCTCCCTAATTATGGATGAGCAGGGGCGGGAGTGGGAAGGTGGTTGAGTGTGGAGGTGGCTGCCAGTGGCGTGGGCTGTGCCTCCCACACAGGTTGTGGGAACCACTTCATGTTCTGGAATCTGGCAAGCCAGTGTTTGACTATCAGCTCCGCCCTTTCCAAAGGGCATGAACTCAGATCACACTCCTTACCCACTCCAAGGCTTTGACTAGGGATGAGAACACTCAACCCACAATGATGTTTTGTGTGTTAGATGTGATAACACCTGTGAAACATTTAGCAAAGTGCCTAGCACGCAGCAGAAACCTGGCTGTTGAATGGGAGCATTGTTTCATCTACTGATGGGATACTGCGTCCAACTCTTTCCCAAGCTTGAATTGCATGTGACCTTGGTTTGATTTTTGAAATGATGCTGCCATCTAGTGGAAAACTAAGTCTCTCTCTCTCTCTCTCTCTCTCTCTCTCTCTCTCTCTCTCTCTCTCTCACACACACACACACACACACACACACACACACACGACCCCCCCCAGCTCTATGAATGACAACATGGATTAACGTGCTGTACGTGCAGGAGAGAATGTGGGGTCCAGCTGGTACGTGAGAGGTTGTCTAGGTCAGTGCTGCCCGACCGTCCATGCTGAAAGCTAGTTTTTAGGCTTTTCAGCTGAAAAACTCACAAGGTTTTTTAAAAAGGGCAGGGAAGAAAGAAGGAAAATCATCCCAAGCTTTATTCCTTATTCCAGGACACGGGCTTGGGCGTGGTTTACACTGCTTCAAACCATTTTGCAGAGCGCTCCCTCTGTGAGACTCAGAGAGCTAAAAAAGGCTCCTTGTCCAAATATCCTCCTTCAGGATCGTCACAATGGTCATTGTTACGTTAAATTTGGAAAGCCTGTGACAAGTAAATCCATTTTATCTTATTAATATGTTTACCCTTTGCAGACCAATAATCTTGTAAAATATAATAAAAAATGAATAACTTGGAAAATGAAATTAAGAAACATATATAATACAAATCCACTTAAAAAATTATTACATGCAATAGCACAGAACTGTGATACAAGCTTACAGCTGTTGTATAATTTATACTAGGAAGGAAGCAAACTTGGAAACCTGACTCAGTGTGATGTTCAGGATATTGAAGTTCAACTAAATTTCAGCTTATTCATTTGTAATTGCTTGAAAAGTGTTTATAGACGTAGTTGTATAAAATTAGTTGTTTTTTTTTAACAGATAAACAATGTTACAACAAATTTTTCAACAATTTCTAAGGAAGCCCAGATTTTAACAGCTGACGCCAGTTTATTAACTCCTCAGAACATCACTTCTGCTACAAAAGTGGTCGGACAGGTCTTCAACGCGTCCAGAAAGGCTTCGCCTGAGGTAAAACACACAAGGTTTTTAAAAAGGGAGGGGAAGAAAGGGAGAAAGTCATCCTCACCTTTATTCCTTTTTCCAAGATATGGACTTGGCCATGGTTTATGCTGCTTCAAACCATTTTGCAGAGCGCTCCCTCTGTGAGACTCAGAGAACTAAAAAAGGCTCCTTGTCCAAATATTCTCCTTCAGGATCGTCACAATGGTCATTGTTACGTTCAATTTGGAAAGCCTGTGACAAGTAAATCCATTTTATCTTATTAATATGTTTACCAACTACATTTGACGTCAGCATCCCTGTTGAATTCCAAGTAACTGGTGTTCCAAGGAACTCACTTTGAAACATGGTGCTTTAAACTGTGATTTCTTTCTGCTAAGCATATCTGCATTTTAGTTTTGGCTTTCTAAGAAACTTACACTTAGTTTACATTTCTGATATTATAAACTGCTAAACTCTGTTACCTAATACAAGAACTATAGTGAACGTTTACCAATTGGCACAGCTTGGGTACTAGTCAAACAGTGTTTAGCAGCTGAATACTAGCATGGCCTGAAAATATCTACTCTTTTCTTCTATTCCCTGTAAATGTTTTGTTTCAAAACAATTGTTTTATGTTATCCTAGCATCTTTGGAAATTAAGTAGGATCAAAATCTTAAGTTAATAAAAATGGAATTGAAAGAGAAAAATAATGGCTACCAAATGTAGAATTTATGGAGGGATTAGCCAGTAAAGACAAAAGGGTATTAATAACTCAAAAGAGGGCAGTAAAACAATCAGAAAATATCAAGAGATCCTTTCCAATGTACTCCTGATTTTTTTCTTAAATCATCACTGGAAGATATATATATATATATTGGTTATAGAGAGAGGAAGGGAAGGAGGGAGGGAGAGGGAGAGAGGAAGAAGGAGGAAGGGAGGGAGAGAGAGAGAGAGAAAGAAAGAAAGAAACATTGATTGTCTTCCTCCTGTATATGCCCTGACTTGGGATTGAACTTGCAACCCAGGCATGTGCCCTGACTGTGAATTGAACCTGCAGCCTTTTGGTGTATGGGTCCATGCTCCATCCAACAGAGCCACTGGGCTAGGGTCTCCTGAGTTTTTCATTTTAAGAAAACTAGAAATAATTTCGCTAAGTCTAATAGTTACACTCACTAATAAGTTATATTAAGTATTGTGAGCTGTAATGTTCTGACATTCCGAGTCCTGCACCCTGTATTTTGTTTCTGCTTTTGTATCCAAGCATTTGGTTTTGTGTTCTTGGGATTGAGGGGGAGGTTCTGTGGAAGGCCTTGCTATAAGTTCAAATTCAGAGACTTAAGCCTTCTAGTTGACTGCCTCAATTTATATTTTCACTGTGCCTTATCTTTATTCTCTGCCGTCTTATGTAGATTGAAAACTAAACCTTTAGTTCCGCTTGATCCCATAGTAATTCACGGTAATGATGGCCACGATGGTGTGTGATGTATGTCCTCTATGACGACTGGCATCTTCTTCTTGGCAGGCAAAAGTAGTTGCTGTATCAACAGTGAGTCAACTTCTAGCTGCCAGTGAAGATGTTTTTCAAAAGGCTGCTGCTGAGGATGATAATACCTTTGCAACGTAAGCACAATTTCAGTGGGGAAAGAAAACCTGACAAAGTGCTGTTTACTTTCCCGTTAACAGAGATGTCTTTATTTCTCTCACGGATGCACTAAGTGGCCAATGCCTCTGGAATGCAGACTGAAACCTTGGCTTTCTACCTGACCTTCAGCGACTAGATGGAGCAGTGTATAGTAACTCCTGGTTCCAGGAGTGGCCATGGACAGAGAGTACCTGGGGTGACTTAGATTCACACTTGTTGTCATAGACTTGGTTTGGTATGTCGAGGGGGCCACTTGCATGTACCGTAGGAGCTCAAACTCCGACAAACTCCTTTCTCAACTTGCAAGCTGCAAATAATGGCACAACTTTTCCAGACACATTGGTAGCCTCCCATCCTCAGCTGGGCTCTCCCCAGAATCCTGTTGTATTTTGATTAAGCTCTCCCATGGCTACATTGAACCAAAAAAAAGATCCACCTCTACCTGTTTTCTCTCTTCTTGGCTCCTATAATCTGGATTTCTCTCAGTTATATATTTATACTAAAACTCATGCACTTTATTCACAGAGGTCTCCCTCTAGGATTCCCTGTGTTTTTAAAAATCTTATATACAGTTTTCTTAACTCTTTTAAAATATAAGTAAATGTGCATGCTCATTATAGAAAGATAAAAAATATATAGATAAGAAAATTTTAAAAAATCACTCTACTTTTGTTAACTTGGTTTGTAGTCTTGTGGATTTTTTCTGTTTGTATGTGTATCTGTATATGTGTGTGTATTGTATTATATAATCTATTGATTTATAACTTGTTTTTGTCACTGTATAATACCTTATAACAACCTTTTTATACAAATACCTATACATCTACATCACAAATTTTAGATGACGGCATAATTTGAATGAACTTTTATTTAAGCAATTCTCTGCCACCGGACATTTAGGTTGCTTTAAGTCTTTTACTATTTTGAGTGATCAACATTCTTGTACATAATTTTTGTTTGCATAACCCATTATTTCCTTAGGAGAAATTCCTGTAAGTAATTATCAGTTTTCTAATGATTATAACCAGTACCTAGTTCGTGTTGAGCCTTTAAAGTAGAAAAAGCACAAACGCATGAAATAGAACACTCGAAAGATTGTAATTCCGAGAGAGGATGGTCGATGTTATGCAAACAATTTAACTGGTGTGTTTTATGACTCCAAATTTCAGCAGGAGTCTGGGCCCTTCTCACGGGGAGTGCGGTGCTGCTGTTTTCCTTGAGGTTGGAGAAGGAAGTGGCCAGTGGGGTTCAGAGTCTACGTTCAGTGAGCGTGGAGACTGAGAGCCAGAGTGGGGTCTCTTCAGAGCGGAAGGCTCTGTTTGGGGCCCTGCTAGGGGGGAAGGAGCAAAGTGGATGTTTTTGGTGAGAAAGCTGAGCAAAGAGAAGTAGGATTTGCTGAGAAAGTTGCAGATCATTGTGCCGATGAGAAAGCTGTGTGGGTTGTACTGGCTTGTAACACGGAGAAAAACATTTTGTGTGACTTATGTGTAATGTCCAAGTGGCTTCGAAGGAGATGGTTAGAGAATAAATAAAAATGTTAAATATAGAGCACACTGAAATATGAAATGGTATAACCACACTCAATCCCTCCTTCCACTCTAAATTTCTAGTTTACTTATTTTTCTAATCCTGGCCTATCAGTGTACCTTCTCCAATGTGATGTTTTGCCTAAGCCCTGTGGGGTCACGTCCTTTATTTCACCTCAGCCTCCAGTCCCAAGGTCAGGTCACCAATCCCTTAGCTCTATGGAGAGTATTCTTGATGAGTTGCCCCAGGAAACTAATTGCTGTTTGGAGCAGCTCTTCCTTTCCAAACTCCATCCCTTGAGTCTCCTCACAGGCTCCAGGCCTTAGCCTTCCATCTCACATGGGCTTCTTCCTTCTTTCCTTCATAGTTTTTTCTTTGAATGTTTAAGTTACTGAACTCCCCTTCTACACTTGGTGAGAGAAGTAGAGAGGTGAGGATTTCAAAAGAGGAGAGTGACAAGGAAGAAAGAATTCATTCGGCTTTAGCCATCTCAGGTTGTCGTAGTAAAGTTCTCTAGCATCCATTGGTCCACTCTCTTTTTCTAACTTGGGAGAAAGCAGAATGCTCAAGTGGGTGGAGCTCTGCAGCCACCGGCAGAGTCTCTGCTGGTAAGGGCTTCCTACTACGTTCAGTGGTTGAAGATCTCATTTCTCCAGTTTGAACATTTGCTATGAAGACTGATCCATAACCTTAAAACCTTGCTGACACATTCAGGCTCATAATTGTCCTTGTTTACTTACTGTTTCCCTAATACTGATACCTTAAACATTTACATTTCACACTTCTGTTCCAGCTAGCCTTCTTTGGCTACAAGATACCCATTTAAATGAACTACACAGAAGTTCATTGTAAAGAGACATATGGAATCTCACAGGAACCTAAGGACAGGATTAAAATACAGCCCTGGAGCAGGGGAACAGCAAGGCATCCAAGGCAGCTTTGGAGGTCTCAGTAGAGGAGTTTGTGGGTCTTCCCTCTGGGGTGATATAATGGTTGTTGCCATAGCCTTTGGAGTCAGATAGTCTTGGGTTCATATCTTAGCATTGTTTTTTATTGATTTTGGCTAAATTACTTCATATCCCTTTGAAGAGCCTCAGATTCTTCAATGTGATATGGGACTAACTTTGGATCTCACTTCAGTAGGGTTCCTGTGAGGCTCAAATGAGGTGATGTGTGTAAATCACTAGTATCACACCTGACATACCTATAAGTCTTTTTAAAAAAGATTAGCTGTTGTCTTTATAATTAACATGAGTGAATAAACATCTTTATTTTCAGTTTCTATTCTCTAATAATTCAACCCTGCTCATGATGTTGGGTAATAGAAATAACAGAAAATCTTGTCTCAGCCCAGAAATACTCTCTACAAAGGTAATAGAGAAAGAAAACCCTTTTATTATTGAGTAAGCATTAAAGCAGGGTGTGGCATGCATCACTGGAAAACCACTAAGAGATTACAAAGACAGAAAGGAATCTCACCTCTTCATATAGACAAACAAATTAAGCCTCTTATTTTTTTTAATCCTTAACTGAGGATATGTTTTTATTGACTTGAGAGAGAGAGAGACAGACAGACATCTATGTGAGGGATAAACATCATCAGTTGCCTCCTGTAGGAACCTCAACTGGGGATCCAACCGGCAACTTCAGTATGTGCCCTGATCAGGAATCACACCTGCAACCTTTTGGTGTAGGGGGTAATGCTCCAACCAACTGAACACCTGGCCAGGGCAGACTCTTATTTTTAATTTGTATTTGTCCTTACAAATGATATAACGATCTCTCTGGTCCCCTCTAAACCATGACTTCCTGATATAACTGCTGCACTAAATGGAAAATTCCTAAGTGAGAGAATCTGATTGCTTTTGCTAGTCCATTGTATCACGGTGATGGACAGCCTTCAGACTGGGTATTCAGAGGCAGGCACCCATCTGTAATTTAATTAGTTATGGCCAGAGGAGGAAAGGATCACATGGAAGAAAAAGGCTTAGAAGTGGCTGTGGCTAGACCCTTTGAAAGTGGTTGTGAACATGACAAACAATTATATATTTAGTACATCTTTCCCTTTGTCATTCAAATGACTGAGGGAGCTCCTCTTAGCACCCCTAGTGTTTTGGGGGTACTAACCTCTTAGCAGGCACTCAAGAGATATTGTTGGTTAAATGAATGCATGAATTATGTTCTTAGAAGATTGTTAGTTTGAAAGCAACTCTGGAGTAAGATTTTTAATTTATCAAGTGGAAAATAGTGTGAATTGTTGAAAATTACAGAAAATGGCCTTATGAAAGGAAAACCTTTGAAACAGAAAAGCCAACTTGAATGTTTCCACATGAATGATTATCACATCCACTTTATAAAGAAATTTTTATTTTAAAAATTCTCTTTTTTAATTTCTCCTGGGGAAGGGAAAAGGTATTTAAGGGGTAAATGTAAAGATTTAGAATTTTGAACAATTACATTGTAATGAAATCCTCTTCTTTCTGGGAAAACTAAATTGAACCGGTTATCTTAGATATAGAGATTTTTGTTTGGTGAAGTACAGAAATCACGCAAATATTTCTTATAGGAAACAAGAAAAAGAAAGGTCCTAGGGCTTCTCTTTGGAGAACACCAAACATAGGTTCCCTCTACTCCCTTCCGCCTTCCATCAAACCTATCTTGGAACTTATCCAAGATAAAAAAGAACACTATGAAAACCTGTGCTATTTGGTTAATAGCTGTGGTAATGAGTTCAGAAGTCTGTTCTTCCCTAGTTCCATATGAACTGTCAGCTTGGGAATGAACATACAAGAGATGCTTTGGAACCCACAGGGTTTTGGTGAGAGGAGGGAGTTGAATAAATGGAAATTGATTCTCTCTCCACTGGAGAGACAAGAATCTCCCCCCTGGCCAATGTGGGGTGTCAACACCATCCTTCTCTGTGAAGAACAGCAAAATCAAGATGATTTCTTTCGGGAAATCTGTCATTCTTGAGTTCCAGCTTCCTGGCATCAGTACAGAAGGTACCCATCAGTGGAGACAGTCCACCAGACCTTTTAAAAATGTTTATGTAACAAAGGAAGGTTCTGATAAAGAAAATCAATGGCTTTTAGGTCATTGTGTTAACGTAGTTGTGACCTTATGAGTTCTGTCGTCACACCTCTCTACTGGGAAGTGGGAGAGAACACACACCTCTGATGTCACGACGCATCTCTAGACTATCATGTGGTTATGTCTTATTCATCGCAGGCTTGTTCAGGAAATGGAGGCTTATTCCTTGTCTCTGGGCAATAATTCAGTGGTGAGCCCTAACGTGGCACTGCAGGCTGTTGTTCTGTCTTCAGGAGACACTGCGGGCTCTGCAGGTGTTCGCTTCACTGTGCAGAAAGGTGAGCTGTTTGTTTGGTGTGCTCGCGTTAGCAGAGAACATTCCACTGCTGACCATAAATGACGTTCTATTCATGAAAATGTAGACTTCTGATGTGTACTTTTTCCATCTTTTAGGATCTAGCAGTTCTCTTATTTCTGGCTCCACACATATAGATACAAACGCGGACAGCATTAGCACAGATGGAATGACTGAACTTCAGATCTGGCTCAAACCCTCGAAAAGTAGGTCTGAAATTTTTATATAACAACGTGCACTCAAATTCATGGAATCAATAACTTAAAACCCACGGGGTGCAAAATAACGTTTACTTCGTTTTACACAGAATAATTTGCATTTGAGCGTGTTTGAGCGCTGCCAGGTTATGGTAATCTCTACTGTTCTAGGTCATGGAGGTGATTTCTTTTCAAAAATCATTTGCAGGATAGCAGAATTGAAATTCTCTGGCCATGGACACAAATCTGTTTTCTAACAAAAACCTAACTAATGTAGGTTCTTAAAAAAAAATTTAAAAAATATTCAGTCACGAGCTCTGTCCATGTTTCCTAGTGTTTTACTAGTGAGGAAAGGAGTGAGCAGGGACTTCCATTTTTTAATCAATGTACTTCTATGGATTTGATTTGTGCATCAAGCATGCCATTCTTTTATACAAAATACAACATTAACAGAAGCCTAACTGCATTTTTAGTGTTAACTTTCTTCTGTAGTGTCCAAAGGAACAATTTCAATGAGCCATGGAAATGTCCTAGAAACCAATGTCTTCATTTCCATGTCGGGGCCCTTGGGCAACGAGGCTGGCTGTGGAGGACATTTGGACCAGCTGTCAGGCCTTGCCTGCCAATTTCTCAGATCACATGACCGAATAGGCTGGTCTCGCTGCCATTGTTAGTTCTCCGTGTGTCACTTGTAAAGGGTAGCCCAGTTTAGGAAATTAATTCAGCTCAAATGTATACTTGTGGTTGATGCTTCTGTTATTTTAAACATGGTCAACAGCTGGATGAAGTGTAGGAGGCCAGCCTTGCAGCAAAGCCCTTAGCTGTGGCCATGTCCTTCTAGGATCCCAGAGGAACAGCTGGCCACTTTTTCCAGGGTCCTGAAGATATGTGTCACAATAGTCTTCCAGCCCTGGGAAAGCCTGTAATTGTCACGAAATAATGGCAATGAGTAGTTCAAGAGATGATGGAAAGAAGCTGGCTCCATTAAAAGTGCCCCTGGTATGAACAACTTGAACTCCTGGCCCTGTGGCTTAGTAGACTGGTCCCTGCTCAGACCCTTTGAACAGGAGACAAACCTCACAGAACGCTTCTCTAGGCACAGCTGTCCTGATATTTGTCCTTTGCTCTTTCTTCTCCCATGTCTTATCAGTGGGGGAAGCAAATAGGCTTGACCTACCTGCAGTGATGCTCACTCTGTCTTGCTGTGTAGAAAGCAAGATGTGTACTTTATAAATGAAATATTTGTAATGTGTCCTTGAGGTGGATTAGGCAGGAATTATCGTTCCCATTTAGAAAGTCAGGAATCCGAACCTCAGGAAAAAAAGTTAATGTGGGTAGAATGGCCAAGCACAGATTATATATGTTAATTACATACTGCAATTAATAAAGGTTCAGCCAGCAAACCATTTTTACTACACTTTTCTCAAATATTAAGCAGCTGCACAGTTCAACAATGACATGGGCCTGTTTCCTGTTCACCCAGTGGTTCACTTACTGATTTTGGTGTCTTTTCCCCCCTCACAGCCAACACCAACTCATGTAGCTTTATAGTGTATCAAAACAACAAGCTCTTCCAATCGAAAACTTTCACAACTAAATTAAATTTTACTCAGAAAGTTATCTCAGGCAAGACTAATGAAAAGGGGGATGATCAGAGCGCATCTGTCGAAATGGCCTTCCGTCCACAGGTGAGTTTTCCCATTAATGGTAGTTAAAAATTCAGCCACCTCTTGATTACAAAAGCAGGAATAGTTTGGGGGAAAGAAATCTGCAGAAAAACTCTCGAAAGATTCTTTGGAAGTATTTATTTAAACCTTCCACCCACCCATATGTTTTGTCAGACTAGCTAAATGCATACTTGGCTAATTTGAATTTTATATCCTTTTCCCTTCCCTAATTTATAATGAAGATGTTATGCTTAGTATATATCTGCTTTCCCAAAGGATTATCTTATCCTTTTTGATTTTTTCCTACCATTTTAAGCATTAAAAAATCGGTTACAATTGTCTTATCAATCCACAGCATAACCCAAAAGAATTCAAACTCCATTCCTATGCCTGTGTCTTTTGGAATTTTTCAAAGAAGGATTGGGACACAAACGGCTGTTACAAAGGTGGGGAAGTTGGTGGCTTTTTGCGCTGCCACTGCGACCACACTACTAACTTTGCTGTATTAATGGTAAGGATGTACACAGTAATCTCTTTTCAGACAAGACTTTTCCTTATACCCAAGTCTGGTGTGTGCTAACTGGAGGTAACATTGGGCTTTAGTTTACCCCAATCAGATGGAATTGGAAAAAGGGAATGGAATGATAAGACTGAAAAGGAAAGCGCTGGTAAAGGCAAGTAGAATAGGGTTTTCTTTTGTTTGTTTTTTGTTTGTTTGTTTGTTTTTGCAATTAGGTCTCTGGATAGATGAGTTCAGCATTGTGTATTTATTAATGAGAAGTGAGCCAGCGGGCCAAAGAGTTGCTGACAGACTCCATTCAACTAATTTGCATGTTTGGAAGCAGAAAGTTGTTACAGCCAGGGGTGTGGTGTTGGGGACAAGCTCAGTACGTACTCAGCTGTGGTGAAGGGACAGTTTACGTCCGTTACCCATAGCTTTCTCCACATAATCATCTAAGTTACTAAGTTTTTGCTAGAAGATACAAGAGGAAAATCTCTTGAATTCATTCAATTTGTCCCATAGTTCCTGTATGTATTTTTAAAGTCTTTTAACTCCCAAGCTTCCTTGCACAAGTACTGAAAACACTTAACTCTGGTGTGTGCAGCTTGCACTTCTGAAAGTTCCTGGGCCGACCCTTTTAAGAAGAGGGGCTTCTCTTTGTTCCATTTCCAAAAGCCTATTATTTTGGTGTAACTAAAAATGTTAGTTTATAAACTTGATGAAATGTACTCATGCACAATGAAATGAGTGTCTTACCCATCTTAAGGGATTATTAATGTCGTGAATTTCTAAAGCAGAAGTGGATATTTTTATTCCCCAGTAGCCATGATGTAGCCATACTTGGGAAGCCAGTGGGGATCAGAACATACTGGAACAACAGAGAATATCAAATTAGAGGACACTGCTTTAAAAATCTTTTTTGAGATAACTATAGTTTTCTTACCTTAATTATAAAATCTTGATTTTAATATTCATTTTCTTTTTTAAAATTTAAGTTATATTTTATTACGTAAGCTATTATAGTTGTCCCAATTTTTTCCCCTTTGCTGTGCACTCTCTCCCCTGTTCCCTCAGGCAATCCCCACCATTGTCCATGTCATGGATCATGCATATATGCTTTTGGCTACTTTATTCCCTGTGCTGTACTTTACATCCCCATGACTGTTCTGTGACAACCAAATTGTACTTCTTAAACCTCTCACCCATCCCCTAGACCCCTCTCCCATCTGGCAACCATCAAAACGCTCTCTGTATCTACGATTCTGTTTCGGTTCTGCTTGTTCATTTATTTTGTTTTTCAGATTCAATTGTTAATCTATATGTATTTGTTGACATTTTATTGTTCTTTTTAAAATCTTTTTCTTAAAGAAGTCCCTTTAACATTTTATATAATAATGGTTCGTGGTGATAAACTCCTTTAGCTTCTTCTTGTCTTTATCTGTCCTCTGATTCTAAATGATAGCTTTGCTAGGTAGAGTAAATTTGGTTGTAGGTCCTTGCTTTTCATCACTTTGAATATTTCTTGCCAATCACTCTAGCCTGCAAAGTTTCTTTTGAGAAATCAGCTGACAGTCTTATGGGAGCTCCCTTGTAGGTAACTAACTGCTTTTCTTTTGCTGCTTTTAAGATTCTCTCTCTTTGTCTTTAACCTTTGGCATTTTAATTATAATGTGTCTTGGAGTGGGCTTCCTTGGGTTCATCTTGTTTGGGACTCCACACTTCCTGGACTTGTATGTCTATTTCCTTCACCAAGTTAGGGAAGTTTTCTGTCGTTATTTTTTCAAATAGGTTTCCAATTTCTTGCTCTCTCTCTTTTCCTTTTGGCTCCCTCATGATGTTGGTACGCATGAGGTTGTCCCAGAGGCTCCTTACACTATCTTCATTTTTTTTTTTTGGATTTTTTTTAGTTCTTGCGGTTCTGATCGGGTGTTTTGTGCTTCTTTATATTTCAAATTGCTGATTTGATTCTCAGCTTCATCCACTCTACTGTTGATTCCCTGTAAATTGTTCTTTATCTCAACTAGTGTATCCTTCATTTCTGACTGGATCTTTTTTATGCTGTTGAAGTCCTCACTAAGTTCATTGAGCATCCTTATAACCAGTGTTTTGAACTCTGCATCTAGTAAATTGCTTGTCTCAATTTTGTTTAATTCTTTTTCTGGAGTTTTGTTCCATTCTTTCAATTGGGCCATGTTTCTTTGTCTCTTCATTTTGGCAGCCTTCCTGTGTTTGTTTCTATGTATTAGGTAGAGCTGTTATATCTCCCAGGCTTGGTAGTGTGGCCTAAGGTAGTAGGGGTCCTGTAGCGTCCAGTGGCATAGCCTCCCTTATCACCCAAGCTGGGTACTGAAGGTGTACTCACTGTGTGGATTGTGTACAGCCTTCCTGCTGTAGTTGACCCTTGATGGCTGTTGGCATGTCCAAGGTCAGCTACTGCCTGTGTTCTGTCAGGGGCCATTGGCATAAGCTAAAAAGCAATCTTCAGATGGCTGCTACTTGTGCTAGGCTTGGAGGTGCCCAGGTGGGGCCAACCTCTCAACCAAGGCCAGCTGCTGCTAGTGCTGGGCCTGGGACAACTTAGGGGGAGGTACAGGTCTTGCTGGGGCCAATGCTACTGGTTTGAGAGAATTTAGGAAAATGTGAAGCATGAACCATTGATATGGAAACAGCTTGAGCGGGCCCAAAGTTGGGTGGAGCTGGGCCTCAGGGAATCACCAGGGTGGGGCAAAATGTGTGAACCAAGTTGATGGAGTCTTGGATAAGGCACCCACCTGCTGGCTCTGTGGGGGCACAGCTCAGAAAAGGAACAATGGCCTCTGCCAGCACTTCTGTCTGAGAGAAAGCTGCCCCCTAGCTTTGCACTGATGCTGAACAACTTAGTTCCTCCCCATAAGTTTCTGGTGCCTTTCAAGCTGCTGTTCCCATGCTGGAGCTCAGAGGGAGTGAGTCTGAACAAGTCTGTGCATGAGCCCTTTAAGAGGAACTACCTGGAACTCCAGAAGTTTCTGTCTTCCACAGCCTCAATCCCTGCTAGTTTTCACTGCCAGAGTTATGTGGACCTGTCATCCTGACACTGGAACCCTGTGTGGGGTCTGGCGTGGGGCTGGGACCACTTGCAACTAAATATCCCTCTTGGTGTTCATCAGCCATACATGGTTGAGGGACCAGACCATTCCGTGTGTTCACCACTCCTACCAGCCTTGATGTGGTTTCTCTTTTGATTCCGTAGTTGTAGGACTTACATTCAGCTCAATTTGTGGCGGTTCTGATGTTTTTTCTCTAGTTTCATCGTAATTTTGATGTGGCCATGCGAGGAGGCAAGCTGTGTTTACCTATGCCCCATTTTCTTTTTCTTTTTTAATTAAATGTATTGGGGTAACACTGGTTCATAAAGTCATATAGGTTTCAGGTGTAATTTCTATGATACGTGATCTATGCATTTTATAACTTGTATTACACAGAGATCTGCTTTCTCAATCAGAACATAAAAAAGATAAAATTTTAACTTTTCGGAAAGCTTCGGGTCATTAGTATCATTGAAGAGCTGTGTGAAGCTCAGACCGCTGTGCATAGTAGATGATGCAGAGCACACTGTCGTCGTTATTTTTCCCTTTTTGAGGTCAGGCTTTCAGCTATTTCTGCTCACTAATATCTGAATCTGCCTCAGTGACCACCCACATTTACAATTAGTTTCGAGTCGCAAAACATTTTAAAAGGCTACTTAGAATTGTACGTAAGGTAAGATCAGGTAGGCCCTGGATAAATAGATGATTTCTACAATCTAAAGATCTATGTATTCTACGATTCTTTGTCACCACGACATTTTTGTTTTATTATCATTTCAAAGGACATTTATTTTATATTTATTTCTACAAAAGAAATACATACTCATTGCATAAAGTATGAAAGTTTAGCTACTGAAAGGAAACATGCCGATACGAAAAATTTTTATAAGATCTTAAATAGCAACTTGAGAAAAATTCTAGTATATTAACAACCCCCTCTGTATTTGTGCAAGAGACACAGGCAATATTTGTTAGCACATGAGGAAGGTTACCTCTGGAGAAGAGACTGGATTTCAAGAGGCAGGGTATGAGGTGGGTGCTGACAATAAAGAGAAATAT
>VMDR010013334.1:0-25330 GCA_007922815.1 Macrotus californicus | reverse complement strand
TATAGCCAGCAATAACTACAGCTAAGATTATTTTCAGATAATTAAATACAGTGCTCCTAATGAATAGGCATCTGCTATAACTTTCTTTACAAAGGCAATTATAGTTACTTATATAGTTTCAACTTATCCTCTGAGCATTCAAGATTATGATATTTTTCCAAATTGTAAACATGGATTTTTTCAATCTATTTTCATAAATTAGGAATATAACATTTGTCACATTTCTAGGATATCCTATAATATCTTAAAGTTGCAAAGCTTTTGTGTAATTTGGGCAGTTACAGTAAATTTAAAGCAATAGTAAGAAGAACAGACCTCAGAGTTTCTTATAAAAGTAATAGAATTTTGAGACATATTCTGAAGATCTACTGGGGATAAAATAAAGAAACAAACTAAAGCTGAAATTGGTACTGAGTGGATTAAAATGAGATAGTGCCATAAGAAGTGATTAATTTTTAGGAGATATGTTCTAGGCACCACAGAGAATCTGCTCTGCCTCTACAGTGTTTTGGCCTATGCATGGAGTTGGGACAGGGCAGGTTATACAATGGCAACAAACCACTCTGAGACACTTGTGGTCCGCCATGGAAGCTTATTTCTTCCTCACGCTACGTGTTGTCAGGGGCCTCAGGTCATTCTGTGACCTGAGCTTTAGATGAACCCTTATCTTGAGCACCGCCAGTCACCGCGTCAGGACAACAGAGCATATTGGAGGGTTGTGCATCCACAACTGAGTGCTTTAACTTGAATGTAACTTGCTAACAAGTGATTGGTCAGAATAATGCACAGGACCCCTCTCAACCATGTGGGAGTAGGAGCTGCAATCCTATCACGGGCCTACAAGGGATAGAACTAGAAATCTTCATTTGCAACTCACTAACTGTGTAGAATAAGGACTAAGGACCAAACCCTCATGCCAGACCAGTTCATTGTGCTTCACTTTCCTCAACTATAAAATAACTTTTTTAAAAGCCAAACCTCACAGAAATGTAAGGATTAAATGAGTTAATACTTGTAAAGTGCTTAGCAGAGTACTGGCATCTAGTCAAGAATTACCACTGTTTCATTTATAGCTGTGCATTTGCCACACTGCTTTTAAAGATAGTTACAGGGCGGAGGGCAGTCTGAGGGAACGCTGACTTGGGCCCAGCACGGGCGTCAATGAGAGATATTCTTGAGTAAACGCCTATGGCCAAATGAAAGAGATCAAAATGACACATATTTCTTCTAAGTAATATTGATCCAGGAGGCAGAAGACAAGCCATTAGTGGGGTAATGATTAAGTTTAACGGAAGATGGAGGACTAGGAAGATAAAGACCAAAAAATTGATAATAGGTCTTATGAAATATGAAGGTCAGAGGGTGGATTTAGGGTATGAACACACAGACACAGTGAGTGGAGGGTGTTGGGTAGGGTAAGTACATATTGTATACATTTGGGTAATACAATATCCCTCCTAATATGTGACTTATAAGACTTTCATCAGGTTCAATATTGGACTTAAAGTAGAAGACTCCTACTAGAAAGGGCAAAGGTAAAAATGAAAGAAGAGAATAAAAATAAAGAAAAACTGGACCATGACCACAGAAACACAGCAAGTGGTGGTCTGATGGCGTTGTTCATTCCCACCCGAGCTTCTGCTGCCTCAGCACTGGCACCCGTGCAAGTGCTCTGAATCCATGGCCATCCACCCAGGACCACCCATGATCACACATGACCACACAGACATCCATACTCACTCAGTCAGTTCTAGATTGTTAGGCATCAGATGAAGAGATAAGCAGACACAGGCTTACTGGTTAACAAGGGGGACAGAGAAGTTGTGAACTCACCTACAACATAAGCCAGAATGAAGTAAGTTCTGTACTGGATAAATATGCCAAATGTTATGGGCATAGAGAAGATGGAGAGCTCCATTTTCAGTGAGAATAGGGAACGCTTTTTGGAGAAGACAGAGAAGAAATAAGCTTTATCAAAAAAAATGGGCAAAGGACCTGAACAGACACTTCTCCAAGGAGGACATACAGAAGGTCCATAGACACATGAAAAAATACTCAACATAACTAGCCATCAGAGAAGTGCAAATTAAAACTACAATGAGATATCACCTCATATAAACGGAACTCCCTTTTGACCCAGTGATTCCACTGCTGGGAATTTATCCTAAGAATCCCAAAAATCGATTCAAAACAATATATGCACCCTTATGTTTATAGCAGCGGTATTTACAACAGCCAAGATTTGGAAACAGTAAGTGCCCATCAGGAGATGAGTAGATTAAAAAACCTGCAGTACATTTACACAATGGAATACTATACAGCAGTAAAAAAGAAGGAAGTCTTACCTTTCGTGACAGCATGGATGAAACTGGAGACTATTATGCTAAGTGAAATAGGTCAGTTGGTGAATGACAAATACCATGTGACCTTCCTTATAAATGGGATATAATGAACAAAATAAATTAACAAGCAAAATAAACCAGAGGCACAGAAACATGGAACAGACTGACGACAGCTGTTAAGAGGGGATGGGGGTGGGGACCGGCTGAAAGCAGGTGAAGGGATTAGACAAAGAACATGTGCAGCCCCCATGGACATGGACAATGGTTTGAGGATTGACCGTGGGAGTGATGGATTGACCAGGGAGAGGGGAGCAAAGGGGGAAAAACTAAGAGAACTGTAATAGCATAAACAATAAAGTATTTAAATTAAAAAAGAAAAAAGTTTTAAGAAAAAGGAGCTTTATCTTTGTTTCAACCCATAAATAATAATTTAGCAGCACATTTTAGAAGGTCTCATTCCAAAATTTGTCTACATTTATAAAACACCTTGCTATCGCCCCTCCAAAATATTAATTACAAATATTCATTATAATTTACATGAACAATTTAATTTCAGAATCTTCCCGTGTAAGTTCCACTGTCGACATATTCCTAGATGGTCACAGATTCAAAAGATCATTAGCGCTGAAAAGAAATTTCAGCCCAAATTTCTCCTTTACAGATAATGGGTTGAGCATACAAATGACTTACCCAGGATTACAGAGTGTGGCAGACTCAAGACTAGAAGCTTTATCTTAAAAATGAATGTATATAATTGCTTTAAAAGATAAAAGACTATTTTGAAATTAGAGACTGTGATACTTCCCAATTTGTTCTTTCAAGATTTTTTTGGCTATATTACAAAGCTAAAATAATCAAAACGGTATGGTAGTGGCAAAAAAAACAAACAAACAGATATGTAGATCAGTATAATAGAATCGAGATCCCAGAAATAAATCTTAACTTCTATGCTCAACGAATCTATGACAAAGATGGCAAGAACGGAGTAAAGACGACGTCTTTAATAAGTGATGCTGGGAAAACTGGACAGATACATGCAGAAAAATGAAACAGGGCCAGTTCCTTACACTGTACACAAAAATAAAATAAAAATGGATTAAAGACTTAATGCAAGACCTGACACCATAAAATATCTAGAAAAAAACATTACCAGTATACTCTTTGACGCTGGTCTTAGCAATATCTCTTTGGGTATGTCTCCTCAGGCAAGGGCAAAAAAAAAAAAAAGAAAAAAAAATGAATGGCATTACATAAAACTAAAAAGTTTTCATACAGTGAAGGAAACCATCAATAAAACAAAAAGACAGCCTACTGAATGGGAGAAGATATTTGCAAATGATATATAAGAGGTTAATATCCAAAATATATAAAGAACTCATACAACTTAACACTAAAAAAAACAATCGATCCAATTTTGAATAAACACTTCTACAAAGAGGACATGCAGAGGGCCAGCAGACATACAAAAAGATGTTCAATGTCACTAATCATCAGAGAAATGCAAATTAAAACCACAATGAGATATCCCCTCACACCTGTCAGAATGACCATCCTCAATAAATCAAGCGCGTGTTGGTGAGGACAGAGAGAAAGTGGAGCTCTCATTCACTGTTGGTGGGACTGTGCACTGGTGCAGCCACTGTAGAAAACAGTATGGAGGTCCCTGAAATAATTAAAAACAGAACTACCACACAACCCAGCAATTCTACTTATGGGTTTTTATTCAAAGAAAACAAAATCACTAATTCAAAAAGACAAATGTACCCCTATGTTCACTGCAGCATTACTTAAAATAGCCAGATATGGGACCGACCCAGGTGTCTACCAACAGAGTGGATAGAGATGTGGGTATATAGAAGGAAGCATTGCTCAGCATTAAAAAACAGATGCTCTCTTGCCATTTGTAACAACTTAGATGGAACTAGAGGATACTGCACTAAGAATAAGTCAAAGAGAGAAAGTCAAATACTGTATGATTTCACTAATATGTGGAATCTAAAACAACAAAACAAAGGAATCAGCAAACTAAACAGAACAGACCCCCAGACACAGAGAACAAGCCAGAGAGCATGGTTGCCGAAGGAGAAAGGATGAAGGGATAGAAGAAAAAACATTTTCTTAAATTTTAAATAAAGATGAAGTAATTTTAAAAAATGAGTCCAGAGCTACTCTGTGAGTGTTCCATGTCAGATGCAAATAACTTCCATCGATAAGCTTATAAAAAATTGAGTGAACATAGATTTATTCATTGAAACCTAAAATGTCTAACTGAAGGGGTCACTACTTGAAGCCTGTGTGCGTTTAGGCCAAATAAAGGAAAACCCTATTCAACAAAGTAGGGATTATGTTTATGGAACTTATTACCCAACAAGAAGTGGGAGAAGTTAGAAATGCCAATAGATATTAAATGGTTTATAAAAATTAACGACAGGCCTACCACAGTTAATAAGAACAAATGCTACATTTGGGTCATGCTATGAATGCCTGAAGTCATAACATCAGAGAGGCCCTGTTTCACCAACTCTTCCAAGATAGAGATGGCCCAGGGCCATGACGCTCCAATGACAATTCTTGCATCCATGTGTGACAGTCTCCAGAGGCAGCATTTTGATGCCGAGAAAAACTGCTAACTGCCAGGTTTGTGAATAGAAGGTAGATGTTCAAGGAACCAGTCTTTGACTCTATATTAATCCCGACAATGATATCTACATTTTCTTGTTCCCCAATGGTATCTAACTTTTTTTTTCCCGAAACAGAAGCTTAAAGGATACTTCCACATTCTAACGTTACATGAATAATCAACTCTTGGAAATCCCATGAGAAAGTTTTTATAAGGATTAATCCATACTTCTTCAGTTTGCTCAGATGAGAAGCAGGAAACCTTCCAGACATCCTGACCCTCTGACGTTTTTATGGCTTTCCCATAAACATATGCAAACAGCCATGCGGCAATTCAAAAATCTCTTCTTAGTGCATGATTAGAGCGGCCTGTACTTTCCCTGTATGTATAGCAGTCACATTTCTAACCCACTACAGAATTCGGATCAAACTGGATATTCCTCGGGGAAAAAAAGATCTCACAGGCTCAGAAATATCAGGAGCCCACTATCATATATACCTCTCTGGTTTCCAAAGTGATCTTCTCAAGCCACCCTAACTGCCCCCTGCAGAATGTTTCCTGCTGACAACTGGATCAGCTTTTGCCTTTCACGGGATCTCGACTCATGCCATCTCTGTGACAGTATCTGGACGTCCATCTGACAGCATTCCCAGATAATTAATTTACCACAATGTCTAGCAGCATTTGACAGGAAAAATAATCGACAATGTATTTATTGCAAGACCTTCACCAACGTGACAAAGATAAATGCAAACTTCACATAATCATTTTTCAGCTGTTATCCAAAGTTCAAAGTGAAAGTTGAAAGTGATCTTCAAGTGTAACTTTAAAATTATGAAGAGGAAGATAAAGATTCCACTGTAAAGCTGCCTGGAAATGGAGCTTTGACAACAATGCTTTAGCATCAAGTCAGGAAAATAAACTTGCCCGCTGATGTAGAGAATGTTCCCAAAATAAACCTCTCAGAGATATGGGTCGGGGGAGGGACCACAAAAAAGGGACAGTGGATTCTATTTCCCAAAGAAAAGATCTGAAACTCTTAGCATAATATATGTTTAAGAAGGGTATCTTCTTCTGTAAAATGTACACACCACTGTCATAATACAGTTGAAACTGGGAAAAGCTAAAGGTGAATCACAACAAACATCTACAGTACCCAACTTCAGGCTCTCTCTTCAGCAGAACATTCGGCAGTGCCGTTCACTTTAGCTGTTCCCTAGGCAAATATTTCCTCACAAGCTCTGCTTCTTCTTCCTAACACTGATTCTTCTTACTATTCCTTAACCTTGACATTAGAAATGTTAAATTAGTCATTGTTCATTTCAGTGACAATCTGGAGCTCACTCCCTTCTTCCTTCTGAAGGCCTGAGTAATTGTCCAATAAAAGGTAAGGAACAACTAATTTACTTATAATTGTTAATTCTGCTCTGACCTCTTAACCATAAATAAGGCCATGGCATAGGGCAAAAGAAGATGCAAAACGGGACAAGGCATTTTTTAAAAATCAAGAAATAAAGAAGCAGTGCAAAAAAAAAAAAAAAAGAACAGATATTCTAAATTTAAAACACTCCTTGCCTTTTTTTTGAAATAATGATTTCTATTCTTTGGGTTCACAAGAGAGTAACTAGATACGCATGATGTCATGCTGGAATTTTAGGTATTTTGCCTAAAGGTTATGAACAATTAGTACCACTAGGGGAAAAATCATAAAGTTAGAACAACAACCTTCTCTCAAAGGATGACTGAAACTGGACTTGTAATCTGGTCACAGTAAAATATATTACGTTTACGTTAGAGCCCCACATGTTAAAAGGAAAGCTGATGAGCTAGAACAAGTCCAGCAGGTGGCCATTATCAAGCGGAGTCTGAAGAAGAGTTGTATTAGGAACAGTGGAAGAACCTGCATTGCTTCTGTTAGAAAAGTGATGACTAAGAACAAGACTATAAAAGTGTCTTCGCTTATTTAAAAGGGATGGTGCACAGAAGAGGAAATGGGCATAAAAGTAGAGCAGCATCAGGGCCCGAGGGTGAAAGCCAGATGATGAGGCATCCGACAGGAGGGGTGTCTGGACTCTTCCCGTCTGCTGTGACAATCTATTCAACATGACGTCCAAAAGAGGGTCTCACGGATTTTGCTCTAACACTTGCAGTGGTACAGAGCTCACTCTCTCAAAACAGCCTTCTCCATGTGAGAGGGTAGTACGCATTTCTTTCTGGTGCTGAGTTGCCATCTCCCAGGTTCTAATTTAGACAACTGGTTTACCAGTTCTTTTCTCTTGAATATCCCACAATGCTGCCGATGCATCTCCACTCACTGCATTTTAAAAACAGATATCGGGTCTACTCCTAACTTTTCTGTTTGTCAAACTAAACATCTCCATCTCCTCTCATCATTGTTAACTTAGTATTCTTCACCTCATTCTGTTTTAGTCACTGGCCTTCTGGAAACTCCCTAGTTTGCAATGCCCTTAACTGACAGATGAAATAAATACTCACACAGTGTTATCAGCAAGAGGACCACATAGAACTGTTTAGGGAAAATCAGTCGATATGTTAGCTGAGCATCTATTATGTTCAATCCCATGCTTATCAACATTTTATACAGAACATTATTGGTAGGCCAGGTGCTGACAATATTTGTAGAGTTAAAATTAAGGTATATGAAATAATTTTGGAGTTTTCACAAGATGTAAATCACTAGGTGTACATGTGTAGTATAGTCTCAAGTTCAGAGGGGAGGGGAGTAGGAAACAAAGATATGAATGGAGCCCAGGTAAGCTGAGGAATCAGGCTAAGGAGTTGTCCATCAGGAAGACCTAGGCTTTACATGTCTGGAATGGAGACCTGGACAACAAGGGAGTGCATTTGTGGGAATAATAAGTAATAAAAAAAATCAAGGTTGATAGGTACGCATGTGGCTAGGAATAGAAATATTTATATTTGTACTGTAACATTTCTAAAAGACTCCCTTTACTCTACTCTAAACATGCTTGCCTTTGCTAAAAACTGTCCAGGACTCAGATTTCCACAGGTGTCTAGTTTGAAAACTAATCCTTGCTAAGATACCATAAGAGACTAAAAGAGTAACGCCAGGACTCCCCTCAGGTGGCAAGTATAGATGTCACAGGTGACTTCCTAAGCACTCGGTTTCCTTTATTTCAAGCCCGAGAATCCCAGGCAGACCAGTGGGAGAGGTGTTGTTGGATAGACACAATCTTTGGTATATTTTAAATTATATCATCTTGCTAACAGATGGTCCCAAAGGCCAAACTCCTAAATGGTGTGTCTGATCTGAGGAAGCTCTCTTTTAGAGTGGCCTTCTGTAACTGACTCCATTCATATCTTTATTTCCAGAGCAGAGATACAGGAAAATCAATTAGGTAAGAAAAATGAATAAATCCAGGTAAATACACATTCTGACTTTTAATTAGCCACTGAGTCCATGAATCTCCAGGGAATACTAAAGAAACATCGTAAGACAATGCAGTGTTATCTCAATTTCCCTTAATAGGGACCATAACCCCAGAGCTGCTTTTTTTTTAATATCGTGCAGTTGACTTTTTTTTGCGCTGTGCTGTGCTCATGGCTTCCATGGAAACTTAAACATTATTCAATAGAACAATTTCCTGGAAAACCTTTTGAAAGTGGTCACAGACTCGGGCCCGGCTCTGGGGCCCTGGGTCTGCCAACATGCTGTTTTATTACCTCTGGAAGGTTCGGTGCCAAGACACCGCCCAAGAGTTATAGCTTAAAGAAAACTAGTTTCCCTTCTTTCAGGAAGGGAGGCCGTCACTTCCAAATCTCAGTAATTCTGTGTACCTACCACTTCCCTTCTGGCTTCATCACCCAGCCTTTCCGCTGTCCCACCAAGACGATCAGTAAGAATTAGAGACGGTTAACTGTGCAGAAAGGACTGCCGAAACCACGTACTCCAACCCTGTCTCATTTCCAACGGGAGGTCAAGGTCCAGAAGGACCTAAATGGCTTTCCCAGGACTGCACAGTAAGTGGCAGAATCAGGACCTGAACTCCACATCGCAGAGAATAAATTAGAAATATTTTTAAAACTTCCTAACAGTACAACACAGCCAGCAAGCAATCAGGACAGAGGCTCTGTACTGGTGTGCCAACAAATACCAGCCCCACCTGGACCAGAATGGATACCAGCAGAATTTTAGGAAATAGAAAATACCCATTTTTATAATTAGGTTATCTAAAGCACTTAGCTAATAAAATGATGATTTGCTTTTAGTTGTTGGTTGTTCTCTCTTCCTACCTTTTTACTTTATTTCCCCACATTGTCTTCCATGCCACTAACCCTTTGAAAACTTGCTCTCCATTTGGCAGCTTATGTCATTATTATTTACTTTGAACTCCCCTCTACTCCAAGTTTATGTCTTGCCAAAACTTTCAAGACCTTCTCTGTAAGTACCTGCTCACCTTTCAGATTAAGCCGTGATTCTGTTTTTAAAAGTAACATGATCTATGTGTCTATAATTTTTCTTTAATTCATTGTATCCAAGGTGGAGGGCAAAAAAAAAACATGTACTATTTCAGGCACTGATTTTTATCATGGATTATTTACTTATTTACTTCCACTTATCATCACAGGCTCTTCTTAATTCCTTCCTTTCAAAATTATAAGATATTCCTTTTTTAAAAAAAGATTTTATTTATTTTTAGAGAGGGGAAGGGAGAGAGAGAGGGAGAGAAACATCCATGTGAGAGAGAAACATCAATTGGTTGTCTCTCGCATGCTTTTTCCTTAGTTGGGGAACAAACCCACAACCCAGGCCCGTGCCCTTACCAGGAATTGATTCAGTGACCTTTTGCTTTGCAGGATGACACCCAACCAACTGAACCATACCAGTCACGGCTTATGAGGTACCCTTTCATTGCTTCTATTGATAAGGTTGTTTGAAGCTCAAGATACAATTGGTAGATAAGTACAGTAAAATTGGAGGCAGAAATGTACACTTGATTATTATTATTGTTGCTGGTAAGAACCTTCCCTGTGATGTGCACTGACCCATCAGGCAAACATGACATGCCCTAAAATTCCTTTATGACTGAATTTTGAAAGCAACATAAACAAGTCTAGTGAAGCAAGCTTTCTTCCTGGCTTTACATATCACTAAACACATTCACATTTTCACTGAATGTCCCATCTTTAACTTCCTAAGAGTAATTATCTTGAAATTGTGAATCTCATTAAACATTTACACGCCACCAAGACAAGTCTGTTAGGTACAAAGACGACTGAAGTATGCTCCCAATTGTCTCTATGCTTTCAAGATAAGCAAAGTCTTATTTTGAAGTTTTATGTCTTATGCTAAGCTCTGTGAGAACCATGAGGAATGAGAAGAGCTGATCCTACAGGTCAAAGACCTGTAGGGGTACAAGACCTGATGAGATAATTAGAAAATAAGACAGCCTGGGATTGAGGGTAAGGATAGAACCACTGTTAGGTGTGTGTTGGGAGTACTTTGCGGAAGTGTTGTCCTCATAAGTGGGGAAGAAAGAGGAGGCGAGAACCAGAGCATCCCCAGGGTCTAAGTGAGTAGACTGCCTAGTAAATGCTGGTTACCATAGCGGCGCAGAGTGACTGCCTGGTAAAAGCTGGTTACCATAGCAGTGCAGAGTGACTGCCTGGTAAAAGCTGGTTAACGTAGCAGCACAGAGTGACTGCCTAGTAAAAGCTGGTTACCATAGCAGTGCAGAGTGACTGCCTGGTAAAAGCTGGTTAACGTAGCAGCACAGAGTGACTGACTGGTAAAAACTGGTTACCATAGCAGCGCAGAGTGACTGGTAAAAGCTGGTTAACGTAGCAGCACAGAGTGACTGCCTAGTAAAAGCTGGTTAACGTAGCAGCACAGAGTGACTGCCTAGTAAAAGCTGGTTACCATAGCGGCGCAGAGTGACTACCTAGTAAAAGCTGGTTAACGTAGCAGTGCAGGGTGACTGCCTAGTAAAAGCTGGTTACCATAGCGGTGCAGAGTGACTGCCTGGTAAAAGCTGGTTAACGTAGCAGCACAGAGTGACTGCCTAGTAAAAGCTGGTTACCATAGCGGTGCAGAGTGACTGCCTGGTAAAAGCTGGTTAACGTAGCAGCACAGAGTGACTGACTGGTAAAAACTGGTTACCATAGCGGCACAGAGTGACTGGTAAAAGCTGGTTAACGTAGCAGCACAGAGTGACTGCCTAGTAAAAGCTGGTTAACGTAGCAGCACAGAGTGACTGCCTAGTAAAAGCTGGTTACCATAGCGGCGCAGAGTGACTGACTGGTAAAAGCTGGTTAACGTAGCAGCACAGAGTGACTGCCTAGTAAACACTGGTTACCATAGCGGCACAGAGTGACTGCCTAGTAAAAGCTGGTTAACATAGCGGCGCAGAGTGACTGCCTGGTAAAAGCTGGTTAACGTAGCAGCACAGAGTGGCCTTTACTTTCTCTCCAATGCAGACTTCTACATCGGGTAAGAAATCTGCGATTATCTCCATGGGGAGTACACATGCACTTCTGAATCAGTGAGTGTTCAGTAGGTCGCACACCCAGAACAGTAAGCAAGCCAGGGTCCAGTAAAGCAAAATCATGAGGCTTTCTGGACCATGAAACCAGCCACAGGCTGCCAACCTCGACCAACCCTGCAATGGACGTTCCCATTCTCAGAAGCTTTCTCGGCCCGGAAATGTCTAACATGTGCTTTCTACCAATCGCTTTGCAGTTTCGCCAACCTATTCCTGATTCTTTGATCCTCTGATCCTTAGTTCTTCGTGGGATTATTTATGAGGCCTGATTTTTAGTACAAAAGTCTATACAACGTGCCATAATTAAAGCCTCTGAGGGGAAATCTTCCATTGTGCATTTCTTCTCCTCAGAGACCCAAACGCCCCTCCCGGCGCTGAGGTGGGTGGTGGAAGAAAGGACTAGAGTCCCCTCCCAGGACTCTGAACATGGAAAGCTAAAAAATAAATAAATAGGAGGGGGTAAGCAAAAAAAACACCACTCCTTTTAACTCCAGAGTTACTCATGTAAAGAGGTGTGGAGTTAAATCCTAACAATCAATCCCTTAAAAGAAAATCGTAAACATTCTAGTGCTCCAACAAGTTAGTGGGGTTTTTTTTCCATTAAAATTAAAATTAAATAGAAGGCCATGGTAAATAACCCATTTCATTCCTCCTTCCAGAAAAAAAAAAAGAAAAGGCACTTAGTCATTCCTACTGTGGGTGCACTTCAGCCTGAACACATGCATCTCTGTGGAGCAGGTCGTTTATATGGTTGCCTGCTGGAGTTTTCCTTCTTTCAATGTAGCAGGGAGTATTTGTGATCTCTATTACCCCAAAATAAATCTGCAAAAACGCCTTTTGCTTGAGGCTATTTATTTTAATTTCAGATAAATAAATCACATTAGGTTTCTGGCCATCATACGAAGATAAGCATGGATCTAAAAATAACAAACATACTTCAAGTCAAATGTTTTCAGATTAAATAGTGGTAAATTTCTCTGTGTGACCCCCAAATCCTATTGATGTTGAAATATTTTTGGTACTTTGACAGTGTTCCTTGAAGAACATAAACCTGTTTAAACTACAAGCAGAATGACTTTCAAATCATCTATGGACCTACTTGTACAACATTATTCAACTCAAGTTTCCCTTGGCTGCAGTAAATCCATCTTTAAAGTGGAGATATTTCCCCAGTTACAGTAGAGGGCAATTTTATATCTTTGTAGCTTAACCTAATGCCTCTATCTATGCTGCGGTTTATGTATGAACTATAAAGAGCTCTAGACCTGAATTTCCCATCATCTTATGTATATACACTAAAAGCCTTAAAGGCAGTTCAAATTCAATCTATTCAAAAACCGATTCTTCGACTGCCCTCAGTCCACCAGAGCTGCTCCTACCCAGACTAAAACACTGACTTCTTGGGGAAACCTTTGGACTTTTGAAGGACAGTCTCCAGAAACTGTGTTTAACAGAGAAATGCATGTTCATTATTTTTGCAAACAAGATCCAGAATGAAGATGAAATACAACTCACATGATTTAAAATAGTCTATTTTATACACTTACTAGGTGAGGATCTAAGTTTATGTTCTCTGCTGGATTAGCATGGACAGATTTGATAAGGAACAGGAACTCATGTACACAAAGTTCCTGCGGAGTTTCTATCTGGCATGTTTGGCGTCTCCTTGCCCCGAAAGTCCTGGATTCAAACACCAGGCAACACCTAAGTAGATAAACAAGCATATCGGACAGATCATATTAATTAACTATAATGTTGATCACTCCTAAAGTATAAGGAAAATACGAACTTGGGAGATCTTCTGGTTCAGTCAACTCATATCTTTCTGGACTTAGTTCTACAAGCCCCCTCTATTGCTGAGCAAGTTGCCTTAAAGACAGTGATGTTATTTCATCACGGGCCTATCAAAGATACGAGAAGCCTCAACGCTGCTTTGCTCCTACAAAGCAGCACCATCTGTCTATAATAAGTATCCTTTGGGAAGCAGCTCAGCCCATAGTCCTCCCCACCACTGCCCAGGGATGACATAACCGTTGAAGCATGTGCAATGCCCAATTTCCAGAGCCCTGATTTATGCCGCCTTGTGCTGGGCAGAGGGCATGACTTAGAGGCAAGACTCTTATCTTGGCAGGGGTCTAGGACTGGCTACAGCTCGGAAACAACCCCCGGTGGGTAATTGAGAAGTGACATTGATGGGTTTCCAGGGTTGCCCTTGTGCTTACACTTGCCCACGAATATAGCTATGATTTAGAAATCCAGCCCAGGGGTTGAGAGGAGGGGAAGATAATGTACAGCTTGCTCGCCCTGGCCTCCTTTGACCTAAGCATAGTGAGCCAGGGATGCCGAGCTGGGAAACCATGTGCTGTTATAGTGAGTTGGCATAGCATGAGGTTTTGCTTTCAGAGCTTTTATTGCTATTGCCACGCACTGAGCTCTCTCTTTGTCTGCTGTACATTCTGTCCCCCAGAGACCGACTCTTTTCTCTTGAAGGGATTTAAAAAATAAATCACAATTCTTATTTTATGTGGTATCCACCATTAAGAATTCATGCAGGGCAATTTTACTTGTTGCCAATTAAGATCTCCCAGTGGAAGTCAATGATTACAGCAAAGGCAACCTGTTTAATACTTGGCATCTCCATAGTTTACATAAATTAACCCCATGAGGATAGGGAAATGCTAATTGTGAAGATGCCTGGATCATACAATTCTGAGACCCAAGATGCATAAAAGGTAAATCTCCAAGAGGCTCTGGGCTTGACTTTTTCTTGAGCATACATACTTTTTCTTATTATCTCTCTTTTACAACTGCAGGAAATTTCTAGATAACACATTA
Organism: Macrotus californicus; assembly: GCA_007922815.1. Taxonomy (NCBI): domain Eukaryota; kingdom Metazoa; phylum Chordata; class Mammalia; order Chiroptera; family Phyllostomidae; genus Macrotus; species Macrotus californicus. Next base: position 11,009 of record VMDR010013334.1, on the reverse strand, counting down.
GCAAAGAACTTTCTTTTCCAGGGAATACAATAGCATGTAGCCTTTCAGTAAGCAATTTTAATATCACTCACATTTTATGGAAATTAAGATTGGAGCTGAAATTAACTGTAGGCAGTGGTGCTGATTATTTATACCCCCAAAATATAAAAACATATCAAATTTATGGAGTGCATGAATCAGTATTTGGAATGTAGATCATTTTATGGCAGTGTTCACTCTTAGATAAGCAACATTTTGAATTGGGCTGAAAATCAAAACAAAGTTTCTGCCCATTTTTTCCCCTCTCTTTCCTTAGAATAAGAACTACATATAAGCCACAAAGCAAAAGTAAATGTCTATTCTTAAGAACTTTGGATACATTAAAATCATTATTTTATTATTGAAAGGGACAGTGTTAGGGAATCGTACCCTGACCAGGGATCTATACATCCTTGTCAATCAAGTGTTTTCCTCCCCTTGGTCGTGTACCCCATTTCTCCTCCTGGGGAAGCAGGGGTTAAGTGCTTCACAAGGGCCAACATAGCCTGTAATCAATAATTCTTCAGATTCTTGGGATTTCATATTGAGGCTTGAGCTACCCCGCAAGGAAATGGTAAAGAACTTGGGACTGCTTCTCCACATACACACTCCCCCCTTGTGTGCACAACCCAGACTCCTCACAGTGCTCGCTGGCTTTCATTAGGTCGCCCATCCCCCAGTACCACTGAAGTGGGGGGAGGAAGGGGTACAAGCCATGTTTACCTTTGTCTATCAAACTGGATAGGTCACCATTTCTCAAAACACGTTTCCTGGAACCTTAGAGGAGATACTTCAAGAGAGAGATGATTCAATTTTTAAGAAGCCAAAAATATATTTTATATCCTGTATTTAATGTGGACAGTGCATATTAGTAATAGAATTGGCTCTGAAAAGTTCTGCAATTAAAACATTTTTAAAACTTGGTTTTACCTAGTATATTTCAAATTTGACCTTTATTTCCCTTAAAACACCTCTAACAGTGACCCAGGGTATTAGTACCTCTTGGCATGTGCTTAGAAAAGCGCGCTTGTGTCACTGATTTAGATCAGGGCCCCCCAACCTCCCTCCTCCCTGTCCACGATGCCACTCCTGTTACTGCCTGAGCTCTGCCTCTTGTCTCCACTCTCCACTACCCCAGTCTGTGGAAAAACTGTCCCCCGTGAAACCGGTCCCTGGTGCCCAAAAGTTTGGAGACTGCTGATTTCGACCACGGGTTCTCAGTGGGGAGCAAAGGTGATTCTGACCCCTTGAGAACATGTGGAAAATGTCTGGGGACTCTTTATTCAGTTGTCACCACGAAGGGATGACACTGGCATGTAGGGGTTGAAGCTAGGGATTATGCTGAACACCTTATTCCCCGTGATAAGGAATGACTGGTCCCAAATGTCAATAGTGCCTCGACTGTGAAACCCCAGCCCAGACAGAGCTTGTTCAGATGGGCCTTTGGTGATTTGGTGTGTGGGGACGGGCAGGTGGCTCCCTTCATTTACCAAATCTTGACATTCAAGTTTGGCCCTGCAGACTGACTTTGATCCTTTATAGGCTATTGCTACCACTGTCTCCAATTGGAGCTGGGAACGCCTGAAATGAACACTTTGACATTATCTGGTTGAACTGCTGGCAAAGTGTTAGGTATTTCTGTTATATTAGTCATTTCTACTCATTTTCTTGGATACTTCTATGATGTATGTATCATTCAGATTAATCGTAGTGTAGTATTTAAGTATTATAGAAAAATGAGATTATACATGTCTGCCATGTTATATAAATGTAATACTACTTTAGAAATCATGTTTCATATAATCATTGTGCTCCATAAACTTAAGTACTAACTATGCTGATACCTTCTTTTTATAGATAAGGAAACTCAGTCTCAGATGTTCCTTTAACAGTGAGTTTTGTAGGCCAGGGTTCAAGTCTCCAAAACCTCCAGTTTGGTCCTCTTTACAGTTCTACAGTATTATGCTGTTCCCACTGTTATACATAACTTCACATGTGTGACATGAAAGAGCCATTAACACAATAAATATTCATGAATTCGATTTGTATTTTCCAACTGTTTGTGTTCGTTCCAAACTCTTAATTTGAGGCTAGCGAGTATAGGAGAAAGACATTCTCAGCAATTGTTTCATTACAGTCTCTGTCAATCAGATATATTTAGTCAAATCAGAAATAGTAATAGATGATATAAAAATCATTAAGTGCAAATGAGCCTTTTGCTTCTAATCTTCACTTCCTACATTAAAACAAATAAACACAGAAATGCATTATCGTATTTCAACAACAACTGGTAAACAAGATGCCATTGGTGTGTTTCCTTTCCTCATCGAGCAGAGAGGTGCAGAGCATGTTAAACACACCCAGGCTTGTACTCAAGTCTTAGACTAAGTCCTAGATTCTGACTCCAGCCCCCCATTCAGATTAATTCATACACGTTTTCTGTTGGTGTCAAAAAAGACAGTTGAGATAAATGACTGGTTATTGCTAGACAGCTATCTTCGGACTTCACAAATTCCTTAGCAATTTGAACACCCAGAGACAGATAATAGGTCTATTTCAGTAGAATACTAAAAAGGATTCCCCATCACCAGTTATCTTGAGAGTATGACTACAACAGTATATTTGTATCACAGCTAGTTATGCTCTAAGAAATGACTAAAAACTATTCAAGACAAGTAGCCCCCTCCACAGAAATAAGGAGAGACTTTTAATCCTTGCACTCAATCTTCTTGCTGTCACTAAGAGCGATGTCAATAACAGCATATATATCTACCATGATTTTGATCAATCCTAAAATGTTGTGGCCATAGATTAATGCTGACCACCATTACTGTTGGAAGAACCAAGTATCCAGAACTTGTCCTTTCTTTTACGTGTAAGTGGAAGGCCATCAGTTAGTATCAGGAGCAATCACAAGTAGCCCCATCCATGAAGACGGCACCAGCTACAAGTCAAAGGCATGATAAAGTCAGAGAAAAGCTTTCATATTGAGCTATGGGAACAGTCGTTTAACTTCAAACCATCCAGTCGTGCTTGGGTACGTCACGCGCTCTTCCCATGCTCCTCTGCACATCACAGATTCTACTCTAACTCAAGAAAGCATTTAAAAAATTTAATCACAACCAGAAAGAATTTTCCACACTGCTCACTGTCACTTAACATATTTTTTTGCCAAAAACAACTCAGCCACAGTTGCAGTTATGACACTGTAACAATCACCATAAAACCTATTACTTTAAGTCAGTCAAGATCTGTTTGCGAAATATAATCAAGTATAATTTCATGATGCAATAAATAGTATATAAATCTGCTATTACTGGTTTCATTTTCTTTTCAATACTGCCCACTTTCATTTTCTCACTGGTAGTTATTCTGACTATTCAAGTGTCATTATTGCCCTTTATTGTTATTCAAATGTAGCTTTATTAGATCCACTGACACTATATATGAGGTTATGCTTCTTTGCCAGCAATAATTCCATTTCTGAAGGATAATGGAAGTGATTGCGCACAAAATTCTGAGTCTTACTTTATGTTAGTTTAACTCTGTGCCTGAAATGTGATTTTAACTTAATCATCCTGGAGAAGACCAAATGGTTTTTACAAGCAACCCTGAGAAAGCAGGAAAATTATTTCCATGCAGGTATTTGGTTCAAAGACCCATGAAGCCATCACTCCTTCCCAGTGAGGTGTATAAGACACACTTACTGACCAAATTAAACTCTAAGTTTCTTTTGTCAGATGGAATTCATCATTTTTGTGTATTTTTCTCTCGGAAGATAACAAAATATTCACGTAGTTGAAAGACAATGTTACAATTCAGTTAAATAACCTTTTCAATATACTTTGTAGATCTATGGAAAATATAATTTAAAAGGCACATAACCATAAATACATTATTATTGGTTTTATTAATACAATACACTGGTTCACAAAAGAAAATTATATCAATACCAGGTTATAGCTCTCAAAAACAAATCTAACAAATATTGCATTAAGTTATATAAAATTAACTGGTGTGCCTGCTAGTGGCAAGCAGGCAAAAATTACATACTTCTGTTGTATCCTACCAACAATTGTTTTTGTGTATACAGATAGAATACTGTCTATTATTATAACCACAGATTTGTTCTCCACTAGGAAAATCACCCATATTTTGCCATGTATAATGCACTTGTTCTTACCCAAATTTCTGAGGGAAAAATAAGGATGTGCATTGTACGTGGATATAATGATTATATATCATACATCACATACCAATAATGATTACAATCCTGTATATAATGTGCACAAAAACATGGGTGTGCATTATACACAGCAAAATATGGTAATATATGAGAAGGACAAACGAAAATACCAGGCACTTTACCCAAGAACTAGAATTTCTCAGGAAGACGAATTTCAAACTTAGTAGGATTTGTTACAGGATGCATAAAGAAGGGCAAGCAGCATAGCCTGGTACCAGTGGTGATGGATTTGGATGAGGTTGGGGAAAAGAGCCACAGGGTTAACAAATGTTTACGTGCCATCTCTGTGGACAGAGAATAGCTCTGCTCCCTGCCTTGAGGAGATAAGAAATAAAGGACGTTAGGGGCATATTGACTTTTGGGAGACAAAGCTAATTATGTGAAACAATTCCAGTGCAAAGTGAGGCATCATATAAATGAGCACTAGTATGTTTACTCCTGACAACAAGAGCTATTGGAACTTAGAAAAAGAAATTCAGATTCCATAGCAGCACCTATGAAAAGCATTGACTACATGGGCCCTAAAGAGCTAGATAATAATATCACAACCATCTTTGGCTTTTCCAAGAGGCCTCAGGGAATAAATAACTTGAAAATATGACTTCTATGATACTAATCTTTTTCCAACTTACCTGCACAAATATTCTCACATATCTTTCCTTACTGAGAATCAGAACCCACCATATAGAAAAACAAAACATCGGAGACCTATTCAACAACATTCTTAAAATGTTCCTCTCTAATATGAAGTGAAGCAGAAAATTTAAGCAGAAGTAACCTACCTTTTTAATTCCAGAAAAACTTAAATAATCTTCAAGCAGGCAAGGATCAAAGAATTCGGGTTCCAGTTTCTACCACCTAAGGTTGCCATATGGCCTTGGGCAAATTAATTCATTGACCTTGACCAATGTGTGTCACAATTTCTATCATCCTTCCAGCTCTGAGCAGGTCCTTGACTCAAAGACAAGGATCCAACGACGCCTAACCTTTGGCGTCGTTGCTTTACTTCAGCTAAAGAAATAAAATTCTCTAGGTAGCCTCTAGTGATTTTTGTTTCCAGCGACGCTTTTGGCATCAAATGGAACAAGAAGCCGTTTTCTAATTCCCTGCCTCCACGGTCAAGATCAAAGCCCTAGAGGCTATAAGTGAGGACATGATTTAACTCACCTCCAGAGACTCCTGTGTTTCTCCTCGAGCTGAGTTAGCAGATGCTCAATGTATTTATTGGAGTCCATGTATTCCTGCACATACAGACACACAAAGACAAATAAATCCTCATTACAATAGGCATCAGAATTCTAAAGCCAGCTTCCTCTCTACAAGGAAGATTTTTGACAAGAAAATCCCTTGGACTTTAGGAGCCGAAGTTTCCATGACTGACAGGCACAGTTACTTGGGGATGAACAGTACTTTCTTTATAGCCTGTGATCATTATATCACCGAAGCACTGAAGGGAACTGGAGTCCTACAGAGTCAGCACGAAAATTCTCTTCACAAGAAGACAGGTGCATTCCGTAGTCGTCTGCACTGGGGTCTGTGCTCTGCTGTGTGAATGTGTGAGCCACTGCTGCTGCTGGCCTTAGGAGAGCAACGAGATGGACAATGCAGGTCCTGCTGACATTGGCCTTCCACGAGTCCCGTCCTAGAAAAAGCACTATTTTTGAACTTCTTAGAATACTTTATATATTCACTGCCCACATTTACTGGGCATATTATTTCCATTGATGGAACATATGTCCGTTTTCCTTCATCTCTTTATGGAAAAAAGACAATGCAGTTTGCTTTTGTTTTCTTTGACTCTTAGAAAATAAATCTTTGGCTGCTAAGAAGACATGAAGGCAAGATATATCTTGTTTCTTAGACATGCATGTAAGTTTGTTTGTAAATCAAACCATTATTTTCAAGGAATATTTCTAGAGAATGAGGAATTCCTTTGTCATATAAGACTGATTCATAAAAATTCAAAGGTTATTAAATCTGATTTTTAAAAAAGTTGTGATTGCTGAATATTAGGTTTCGGTGCAGTAGTTTTGATTGTGAACTGTGGGACAAAATACGATGTATAAAGCTTGATGATTTTGTTCCTCCTGAACCTAACATGATCTGGCCTTCGTGCCCTGTGTCTCTGTTACAGCTGCCTTAGATGGAACCGTGTGCAGCGACTCCAGGGTTACGGTGCCCCTGGAAGTTCATTTCATTTCTTATGGGTTTGAGATAACCTGGGAACTCTGATTAATACTCATGCTTCCCTTCCTGAAATACAGATTTATTTATATTGATTTCATGCTATACATAATCTATTGCTCCCGTGGGAATATTCACTATAATGGTGTGGGAGAGGGCAAGTGAAAGAAACACTGGTATAAGAGGAAGGGTCCTGTCCCATGTTTCTGGGCCTGAATCTACCTGTGTAGCTTTTCAAAAGGCTTATCTTTCTACATAATTTTGGTTTGACTAGGGTGTACTAAGGCCTTATCTAGCTAAAAGTGGTTGATTATGTAACACTATCATTCTATTGTAGATAATTAGGTAAAGAGTCTTATTTTTATTAAATAATATACATTTTCAGGTTATTCATAAGACCATTGGGCATGTCAAAACCAAAACAAAAATCTGGTACTGCAGGAAGTTGTGATGGTTTGTGATTATGTTAAGCATCCTGGTCAAAGTTTAAACATGATTTAGAATACTACTCAAAATTATCAAAGACATTTTCAAATACATTTCACTGAAAAATTTTAAAGGCACCGTTCCTAAGTAGAAACAAATATACACATTTCAAAGTCATTCATCCATTCTTCACTCAGTCGCCTTTTCCACACCTGTCAGAGCGGTACTTGACGTAGAAGTTCAGTAAATACAGTGATAACCAAGAGCAGAAGGTTCCTGCTCTCAAAGAGCTTACAGTCTGTAGAGAGATATATCGAATAAGTGAACAGACTGATGTCAGATCAGTTACTATGAAGGAAACAACAGTGGGGAGGGCCAGCTTCTTTATATATACAACGGCCAGAAGACAACTGAGCCAATGCTACCTGAGCTAGGACCCGGAAGAGAAGGAGGAGGCGAGCATGGGGAGAAAGGGGGAGAGGAAAGAGCACACGCAAAGGTCTCCAAAATACGGTACGGAAGGAACAGACAGGAAGCCAGTGGGACTGGGAGCAGACAGCCTGGGGTGTGTGATCTAAAATGAAGTTGGAGAGCTGGGCAGAGAACAAATTATGTGCAAGCTCTGGAGAACAGTTTGGATTAAAACCATCGATTTGTTCACGTGTTCATTATACTTAGCTCGGTCCGAGCTTGAAGGTGAAAGGTGTAGGGATCACAAATATGATCTTCGGAACAAAGAAATTTAGGTTCAAATCCTAGTTTGGGTATTTGCTAGCTATGCTCCCTCAGGCAAGTTATTTAATCATTCTAAGCCTTGTTTTCCTTATCTGCAGAGGGATAAACAATACTCGATTTACAGAGGTGCTGTCAGGATTAAATAACATGGCCTAAGCCCACATGTGTCCTGGCACCTGCCCAGCAGTGAGCATAGTTCTTTTCACATGTATCACACACCAGAGATTATAGTAATAACAGCTTCCAACCATTCAGTGCAAGCATAGCTGGGTTCTGGTTTAAAAGCTATTTCAAACAGCAATACCGGCTGTTTGCATTCAAAGTAGCTTCCCTCAATATCCCATAAAAATAATGACGACGACAAGCCTTAAACCATGTAACAACAGGAACAAGAATTATGAATTTTCCCTTTCTTTTTATCTTTATTTTTCTCTATAGCAATCTTACTTCTCACATCCAATGCATTTTAGTTGGTCCTTTATTTGGGTATTGTCTATACCTCACCAACCTCTCCCCAAATTCTCTCTCCCTTTCTTCCTCCAACTGAAATGGATTGAAGGGGGAAAAAAAAGATATGATGCTTATATGTGCTTTTGGTTAAATGAATCTTTCTTTTTATTTTTAAGAAGAGAACTATTTTTTTCCTTTTTATTGAATCTATTGTGTTGACACTGGTTAACAAAATTGCACAGGTTTCGGGTGTGCAGTTCCACAACACACCATCTGCACAGTATATGGTGTGTTCACACCCCAAGCCAAGTCTCCTTCCATCACCATTTGTCCCCTGTGTGCCCTCCTCTCCCCACCTAGACAACTTCATCCGTGCTCTCATAAATTTGTCACCTGGCTCCTGAAGTACAAGACTTTGTTAACTAATGAGACATGCCTACCGTTCTGCAAGAACAAAATAGAATTATCTTTTGGGAACCAATGTTATCCATCTATTTGGAGATTAACTCCAACAAAACAATGCAGGGTGATGGCAGCAGTACAGTAGAACTGTATTCACAGAAGTACAAGGCTGTAGCTACTGCACCTTTAGCAAGAACTTGTGTGTGAAGCGCAATATGATGTTATTATACAAGGACTCTAATATTCCAACATAAGAGGCACAGGCAGGAAGAAAGGGTGTGGCCAGATTCCATCTCAGTGTAACAGAGCTCCCAAACTGCCTGAAAGATGCAGGATATGATGAGACAGCTTGGGGAAAAGTTTTCTACCAATGCAGGTGGACAAAAAGTGGAATCTGCACTGTCTACGGGCTATCCCAAGGCCTGGATGGACCATTTCAGAATGAGTAAACTAAAGACAGACAAATAGTACCCAGGAAGAAGTACTGGGGCACAAGAGCAAGAGAACATCACCCTCAATCACAGAAGAGGGTATCACTATGAAAATGAGTTCACAAGGAAAACACACACGCATTTTAGACAGAGCCTTCACGTGTTCAGTAGTATCCCAAAGACCTAGTCTCTCTGACAAGTGCAGAAAGATTTAACAAATGCTGAAGTAAAAAGACAACAAATTAGATTTTCTAAAACAGGGCAAGCTGAAAAGATAATAAAATAAGGAAGTGAGTGAGCTGAGAATTTCAAAGAAATACAGACTGCCAGAGCAGAATTGAAAACTGTTGATCCTTACAGTGTGATTTTCCTGCGGGTAGACTCTAGCCGGCGCTTCAGGGAAGAACGAGCAATGGATTTTGTATGTCGACACTAACCCTTGTCACACTGATGAAGTCTACTTTTCAGTGTTATCTGGGAACCAATCAAATTCTCAAACCCAGCCGGATACTGAAATACGCAGCAACACTTCTGCCATCTCTATGGTATGATGCAGTTAACACACGTAGAATTCAGTTAGTGAAGCCTAAAACTGCTGCAACCTAGGAGAAAAGCATAAAACCATATCCCTGCTTTCCTTGGTGTCCATGTTCGCCCTCTACAACACATCAGCTATGAAAACGGTCAGCCTCCCAGGCCTCGCCCAGCACGCACTTCCCAAGCCACTTAGCACTAAGACCCGACTGAAGTACAATGATTAACTGGATGAACATTCTGTTCTACTCGTTTTTCTTGTCACAAAAGCCGTGTGAGATAAAACAGTACAACTGACGACGAAAACACATACACAGTCCTGTTGCGGGCAAACAATCTAAGTTAACGAAGAAAAGAATACAGATGAAAATGAATAGAAACATGATGGATATGGGGCAGAAAATGTCGGTGTGACCACGAGTTATCGCTTTTGAGTATTTGACAAGGTTTTGAATATAAACAATCATCAAAGCGATAATTGAAGCATCATTTCTGAATAGGAGAAAGAGAGAGAAAAAAACTTGATTATGCACTTTAAAGGGGTTAAGCACATTCCAGGTAGAGTTCATGGAAAACTATCCACACAAGCACTGGCACAGGAGCTGAATAACAATCATGAGGCAAAAACACTGCAAGCATCCGAACAGAGGTTTCTTCCTAAGGAGCTAAAACAGGCTGGCTCCATAGCTTCTGGCCACCCCGGGTGTCCACTGAAATGAGTTACATAGACAGACCTTTCAGTCTTTTCTTAAAAATGATGTCATTACAGTTGTTTATTCACTTTAGTGTCCTTTAACATTTGCATTGTTTCTGTTTTTTGTTACGATAAAACAAAGAACTATAAACATTTTTTACACATGTTGATGTGTTGTTTGCATTCTTTGATAGATATATATCCATTCATTTCTGTTGAGTGGATTCTCTTGGAGTGAAATTGCATTTTTAGGCTTAGTAGACACTGTCAAAAAGGTTTCTAAAGTGATTATACCAGTTTACATGATTGCCAGCAATGTACGGAGTTCTGGTTGACCCACGTCTTCATCAACACCTGATGTTTTTAGTCTTTTTCATTCCCAGTTATTTTGGAGGAGACAGACCTTTCAGTCTTAATTCCTAAGTATTGCTAATCAAGTAGCTGCAATATAACAATGCAAGAAAAAGCCCTTCCCAGGCATTCATAAATTGAGAATATAAAGCATCCACTTTAATGAAAAACTTATATGTGTATGTGTGTGTTCATGTCTTTATATTTAAACTTAAAAGTATGTATATATAAACATATATTCCAAATACCCAAGAGATGAATGAAATATATGGCAGATATGTATACATATGTGTGTGTATGCATACATACTATACTGAGTGATGAATTTAAAAAATACGACGTTCATAATATAAAAGACTCAAAAGAATTTAAGCGAATTTTATGTCTAAAGATATAAATATGACTATAAAATTAAACATGAAAGTCCTAGGAGAAAAATGCGGTATACACATTTCGTGTTTTGTGCAGGACACAGGGAGGAGGAAGAGAAAGCAGGAAACAGGAAGGTGCAAAATCTATTTGCACAGAGACAAAAACT